>LOEQ01004653.1:58567-81405 GCA_001685075.1 Bramus lutescens | reverse complement strand
CAATTTGTGTGTTGTTATTTATGGGTATAAGCTAGCCGTGCGGGAGCTGGGCGGAACGAAAAGCAGGCCTTCTCCCTTATCACTACAGAAGATGAAAGTTCTGGACACAATATTTTCATGTCCAAGGAAATTGCTACACTACAAAATAAACTAAATTAAAGAAGACAGGAAGAAGTGAGCAAGGCTGGACTAGTTTGGAGCACAAATAATTGAAAGGCACCATTTACTTCATCCTTTGAAACACTCTTTGGATGACCTTTGAATTGTCATATGAGATACCTAACTGCCCTGTAGTGTCATGGCCACAATGCAGATACCATGGGAAAACACACATCGCTTACTCCACTGACTCAACACTCTCAAAGAAATAATATCTGTGTGATGCTGCTTTTAGTTTTGAAATCACTGAAATGTCACTTCTACCTTTGAGTAGTGGCTCACTTCACAACACATAGACAAGACAAGTTATCCTGACCCCAAAAGACTTGGAGGAACCTAGGAGACAGTTAAGTTAGTACCTAAGTTAATAACTCATTCTCTTATTAAATATAATAAGGACACTTTAAAAATGTGTACTGGAAGCCATCAGAAACCTGAAAGTCAGATATGAATTAATACATTTCAAAAGTAGATGAATTCTAAACAAGACAGAGGAGAACTGTGGTTTACAATTCATGCAGTACCATGCACATACGTTGTTCTGAGGTCAGATAAGCTGAGAACTTTGGGCAATGCTGTAAATAGGGAAGGAGTGCCCAGAGATTTAGCTTAATGACCCTGGCAATGGGGCTGCTAAGAATGATTTAAAACTTTATATCACACTTGATTAACCAATCTGTAAATACAAGTAAGTAGCAAACAGATTAGTTTATGCAGAATCTAAAATAGATCTCTTTTGCAATGTCTCAGTCTTTTCTTAGAGATGAGGACTATTTGACAGCTTTTGCCTCTAGCGTAGAGCAAGCAATATCAAACTAAGAAGAAATTTACATCAGCTTGAAGCACAAGATCTAGCTAAAATTGATCGCACAGCATAAAAAACAATTCAGGTGGAAGTGGATGCAGTATCATTAGAATCAAGTGAAAATGCTTCCAAGAAACATAACACATTTAACTGAAGTACCATTATAGGGATAAAAGGAAGAAAATTGTATTCCAACAAACAAATTACAGACTTTGAGGAAACATCTAAGTGAAGAAGACCAAGATATTCAAGCGAAATCAAGTAGGCTAGAATTGAGAAAAACCACAACACTAAAAGTCCCAAAAGGGTATTATTTATAGTAGCTTCCAACTAAAAACAATGCCATTCAGATGATAATAACTTAATATTTTCAGAACTTCAAAAGAGTAGAAAAATCTGTAATTTATTTGCAACATAATCTTCACACACATAGTAAGTACACCTGATTTCTGTCTGTAACCCTATAACTCAGAATGGTCATGTCATTGTTGGTAACAGAGGCATTTTGTCAATCCATTAAAGAAAGTGTCAGAGGGGAAGGTGACATATAGTTCAGGGGTAAGTAGGGAGGGCTTATCTAGAATAAATGAACCTAGGTTCAATTTTCAACATTGAAAAAAATTTGAAGGCAGGAGGTTATGAAGGAGCCCTATGTACTTTACAACTTTTATAACTGTTCCAACTAGCCTACAAACTAAACAGTAGTAATTAAGAAAAATAGAGAATCTGCATTGATGATTCGGAAGGTAAGAATGTATAACTTTTGCAGAGGGCGTGGATAATGTTGGGTTCCTACAATCCACATCCAGCAGGGCACAATCACCTCTACCTTCAGCTCCAGGGAATCCTTTGTTCATTTCTGACCTCTGTGGATGCTTGTATTTATATGCTCAGACCTAAATACGCACATGCATGCACGCACGCGCGCACACACACATACACACACACACAAATACAAATACACACACCCATGATTCCACAAAAATAAAATTTTAAAATGGGAGAGATTTGGAGGCAAAATGAGGTCCCTGTTTAAAAAGCAAGAGCAATAATTGAAGGCAAGCAAACTTGGAGCCCCCATACTTTCACTAGAGACAATGTTCCTGAAATTTGTTCAGTTAAAATGAAGAGCGAAAATTACAGAAAGGCATTACTTCTGAAAAAAAATAGGCTGGGCAACAACAATAAATTTGCATATATCATTTAAATTATTTTCTAAATTCAATTATAATGTTTAATGGGTTTGAGAAAAATAGTCTGTTGAAAAATGACAACAATGAAATAGTTTTAGGAGAATATATACTACCTATAAATTGATGTAATATTTATATGTAGACTGAGAATTAGTAGGTTAATATCATAACTGATGGGATAGCTACTAAACTACAGACAAAATAAAAGCAACTAAGCAGAAAGTGAAAACAAAAGCAAACAAAATGTTCTAAGTATCTGGAACAAGTGTGAAGATGGTGAGTAATACATAAAAGAAGGAACCATGACAGGCACAGGTGTGGCTGTCTCGACAGCTAAATGCAAGCTGTGTGACACATTCATTATCAGCTTCCTGTGCAAACAGAGTAGAGTGAGCTGCATTCTGTTAGTCACTAATTTTTACAGGCAGGTAAACAGCGCAGCATGGCAAGTTAAAAAAAATAGATTCAACTATCGCATACAAAAAAAATTCAAGTTCTTATAAGAGGCTATACTGCAGAAAGGAGCCTTTGCAACAAGTAATAACAAATAGCATCAAATGCCAAACGTTCAAAGAATAGAGTCACTTCTTAAATGGAATGAGGTGAGGTGTCAGGATTCTCACTTCTCCCAAAAGTGAAAACACACATAGGCACAGGCATTATCACCATAATAATATAATACTATGGAATACCTGGGCTAAAGATCATTGAAAAATTAATTATTTGTGTGAGATCCTGGTTTCAATCTTCAGCAGGATAGTAAAATCTGAAATTTTTTTTTTCTGGTATTCCAGACTAAACTCTTCACAACACAACATGTTGCTACACTAACATTTTATACATACCAAAGAGAGACAGGTTATTTCCTTAAAATGTTTGCTTCCATAAATTAGTTTACATTAATTTGGTGAAACTTAGGAGACAAGTTTTATAAAATTCTATTTTGTGGTCATTCAATATACTATTTTGTATGCAATTACTCATATTTTTAATTTACTGGCTTAATTTTAAATCACACATTTTCAGATTATACCTATTTGTATTTATAAATTTTATTAGGTAAGCATATATTTATATTATGTCATATAAGATGTAAACTATATTATTATTTCATCTTTCAGGACTGCACAATTCCTGATTGGACAGGAAATTTGGGGAGATGTAATTTTATCAGCATTATTTCTCTAGTCGCAAATTTTCAGAATCTACTCATTTGTGGTTATATTAAGATATGGCCCTGCTTTTTTGCATTTCATTCAAAAGACATGAAAATGTTTTCTCATTAATTTGAAAGAAAATTTAAGAAAACAGCCAACTGGCAATTTTCCTTCATCATCCTCTACTAATCTTTGTTGTTGCCGTTGTCGGCCAGCCTGGCACGTCAAAACTAGATGTTTTGGTCCAGGATGTACAAAATCCTCCTCTTGCTTCACTCTGTGCATTGGTGCTCTCAAACACTATTTAAAAGGGAGAGTGACCACTTTGTCTCGCACTTCCCCACTGTGCACTTTGCCATGACACTACCCAAGTTTGAGGTAGTGCAAGACACCAGCATGCTGCTCCTGACATTTTCAGTCTTGATTCTTGTCCTAAGGCATGTATCCCCCTGAGAGAAGTCACACAACGTCACTACAAAATTCAAGAAAACCTCAAGTGACATTTAGGTAGGAAGGGTTGATTGGTGGCCCAGAAATGCTTAGTCGAAGCACCTGGTCTTTCCAGGCATGAACCAGCAGCAAGATTAACAAACACTGTGTAATTACAGGGTCTTGGCAAATCATGCAGAAGTTAATTGAACAAGAAGCTAAATGGCTATATTCAGTGTTCTGAAATGAACCGCTTTAACAGAGAACATTTGAGCTCATTCTCATTCTCATTATGATAAAAACTATAAATACCCTGGATTACTAAGATACCAGTAATGCAATATTTTCCCCTTGGAACTACTGAAACTATTGTGATGAAGGTATCCCCATGGTAAAAGTTACATTTCTCCATGTGCAGAGTCAGTGTGAAGTAAAACTGTGGGGAAAATAATTTGCAAGTTTCACTGAGAGGGTTTTCTGACCAGATCTGGGGTAATCTTTGGGAAATTTATAAATGTAGGAAATCTGGAACTTTACACATGATGAACACTATAGATCATGAGCAGAGAATGTGCTACAGGAGAAATCTGGCTGCCATTGCCAGGAGCCTTTGGTAGGAGCCTAAAATGCCATAATTCCAGTTATTCAATCAATTCACCATAAAAAACTCCTTATTGTTGGGATGCCATGTATCTAGTTTGAGAAAATGAAAAGGTAAGCAACAAAATTCCTACAATCAATATTTTGTATTTTAGGAGAAGATGAATAATGGACAGAAAATTAGTAAGCCAAAGATACAGAAAAATGTAATAAATGTCCATGAATTACAACTTTTCTTTCAAAAAGCTATTCTCTTAGTCAAAAGGAATTAACTTTCCTGCAGATAAACAGGTAACATGACTCTGTAGTGCAATTCCTTGAATGACCTCAAGAATAGGGATAAGAGTCTATTTGCAAATTACTAATTTTATTTGCTGTTCCCATGAATTGTTTATAGCCTTTTAATGTCTTGATAGAGATTTAGTACATCGTATTTAGTAAGACATTAAACAAATCTTAACTGCGTCTTTGAGATTTCATACAATGTAATTTGTTCATATTTTTAACTTTGTCAGGCTCCTCTTAGATTCATCCACATTCTCTACTCACATAGCTCTGTATGCTGCACATATTTAGCCCATGTACTCCAATTACTGCTATCCACAAAGTCTCCAGTTTGTGGCCATACATTGGAGCATGTCTGGCCTTTCAGGGACCCCATCTTTAAAGGAAACTGACTCTTATTCTCCCAGAAGCTATCTATTGTCGACAGCACCTCAGCCCAACTTCTTTCTCCATGTTGGCGTTCTTTCTGGCTTAATTTGTTAAAGTTTTGTGCAGGCTGACATGATTACTATGAGTTCATAAGAGCAGCAACCCAGCTGCGACAGGAAATACTGTTTCCTTCTAGCCATACATTGCCCCCGACTATTGCATTATCTATATCCCTTCTTCAGCAATGCTCCCTGAGCCTTCGGTGGAGGGTTATGATATATATGTAGATTTAGGGGTAAGAATTCCTCAGTCTCTTAATTGTCTACACCTTGACTACCTGTTGGTCTGTGTGTTAACTGCCATCTACTGAAGAAAGAAACTTCTCTGATGAGGCTTGAGATATGTACTAATCTATGGCTATAGCCATGTGTCTTTAGGACACATGTCCTGTTACCAAAGTAGTAGCATTAGGTTCTAGCTATAGGTTCTAGGCCATAGTAATGGTGCCAAGTATCAGTTTCCTCTTGTGGTGCATTATATTCAATCTGAAAATAGTTGGTTACTCATATGATGCTCATGTGACTTTTACACCAGTGGTTATGTCTTTCTTAGCTGGTAGTTAATGTAGCTAACAGGTTTCATATCTGGGTGAGGTTAGAATTTCTTTACTCCTCTGCCAGTAGTATGAAAGCTTGTCAGTAGGGACAAAGTTTCTAGGTTAGTTCCAGATTATGTCTCCATGTCCTTAGACTCAAACATGTTCTTTTTTTTTTTTACCAATAGAACTTACCATCAATTTGTGTGTGGGGGGGGTTAAGCAAAAGCATTGGCAATAATCAGTGATATCTGGAGGATTTATGGACCCTAATTAGCAAACAATTTTTAAAGAGATAACCCATTTGTGACACTGGAACTGGGCTTTATTTGTTAGCTTTTGCTGTCTAGTAAGGTCATTGTTGCCCTATTATAGGATTATTACATTTAAATTCTTTTTAATGCATGTCTTTACACATAATTGCATTGTACACGTGTGTGTGTGTGTGTGTGTGTATGCAAGCATGTGTGTCTGGGTCTCCATGTGTGTATTTAGGAAGCTTTTACATTCTGCATTAGTAGATATTTTCAAAATTCCTTAGTAATCCATCTCTATATTCTTTTCTCTAACATATCCTTATGCCCCCAACCCCATTAGCCCTTTTTTGTTTTATTCTTCCCTTTTATTACTTTATGCCACTGTTTAACCGACCTTTATTTTAAGGTATGCCTATAGCTAAACCAACAGGTAGTTGATACACAGGGTATATATTTTATTAGTGTTTGTGAAGACTAAAAATAACTTATATTTAACTACTTAATAATGGCAGAATTATTGATTGCCTTAATCAATGTGTTACGTTTTACCTTGTGTTAATATAATAAGTTGGCTTCTCATATTGAAATAGTTTCTAAAAGAAAAATCTTGACAACTTTAGCAGGACTTATTTGAAGGAAAGTCTCAAGAATCCAGCCACTCTCTAGACAGAAAAGTGCCGATACCTATGTCCATCAATTCTCAGACAAAGCATGACAGCCAAAAAGAAAATGGATACCTAGAGACAGCCTCGTCAGTAGCAATCCTCACTGGCCTTTGCTGGACACAGTCTAATCATTTGGCCAACTGTGATTCCCTAATGCTCAATTGTGCTTGGCTGAGTCTGCCTGTCCATCACAAGAAAATAACAGAATTTAACTTGCCTTGTGCTTATTCCTTTGGTTGAGATACACAATGTGAGGAGGCAGCTTTAGTGTAATTTTAGAGAGGAATGCCAGATTAATGGTGTCCTTTTCAGAGAAAATGAGGAAAAGTTGAAAAATGTCCAGACATAACCCCAAATCTCCAGCTTCCTGTGCCTCACCGTATTAGCATCTGCACTGGCTACCCCGCTTAGGAGCACGGACCAGTGCAATTGGATCCTTGCCTTTGTAATTTCAGTCAGCATGAACACCAGGATCTGCCAAAGCAGAATCTCTCCTACTGCCTCATTACATCCTGTCTTCTCACCTTGTAAAACAGTTACAAAGGAACGTTTCCACAGAGGCATAACTGTTAGTACACCTGTGAGTTGCATGGAGAAAAATAAAAGATTAATCAGCTTGAGTTCTTTTTCTTGACAAGTCACTAAAAAGTACACAGAAAAAGCACAACTCTTTTTTTTTAATCATTAATCAAAGGAAGACAACTGTAGAATTTTAAGATGCTGATAAAATTTTAATTTGTTTCAAAGTTGAAAATAACTACGTTGCTGGTGTTTTAAGGAACATAATGAGCAATTATATTACACTCGATAGATTCAGCAGCAGAATATCACAAGTTAACAGCTGGAACTCATAAACATACAGTGTAGTGTGAACATGGAATTTGCCAGGATAAATCATCTGCAGAAAAGAACTATTCTGCAAATTTAAAAAGAAAGTGAAAAATGGTATTTGCCTTATTTAACAGATTTGCTAAAATGATGAGATTTTAAAAGTATATGAAGCCTCAATTCTCTATATTAGGAAGTTGGTTAAAAATAACAGAGAGAGAAGGGTAGACCACAGAGAAAGAGCAATATTTTCACATCTCGTGCAGTTCAGTTGGTTTACTTGAGAATAAATTTTATAATTAAACCAGTAAATGTTTATTGTTCTATATTTTATGAGATTTTAAGCTATTTGCATTCTGCACTATTATTTGTGATGCATATCTCTCTTTATTTCATGCCTTCAATAACTCTATCATGATTTTAAATTTAAACTTTTTGTAAAAAGTACATAGTATGACTTCAAAAATGGTTGAATATATTCACATTTTTTTTGAACATACTGCCCTTTGGTTATATTTGTATGTGTGTACTTTTACTGTACCTAATTTTTCCTACATAACACCAGGTATTTCCAGTTAGTAATTAATTTAAAATATCAGCTAATGATTTGGGAAAATGTGTATTTTTTGCAATACTCTACATGTGAACACAATGTAATCATTTTCATTTTATCTCTATAGTTATACACTTTATAATTCATTTACTTATTTGCCCATCTCTTTTATGTGTATTTGGATATATTCTGATGTGATTTGTATGCCTATATAAAGGGTATCTAAATCTTTAACAATTGTATTTTATATTTTTTAAAATCCCATTTTTAAATTAGTATGTTATTACTTTCTGAGGTCTGATACTTTGATCTGATATTTTGTTTTTGTTTAAGTGACTGGAATATTTACATGGTCTATATTGATTAGTCTATGTTATATATGATGTATGATACTAGAAATTCTGACTCACAAGAATTTCTCTCATTTGTTAGGATATTCTGACTGTAGTAAGATGAAATTCCAAATAGGTTTTAAGTTACATTCCCCTGATAAAGAATGCTGAACATTAGAGATAATTTCAAGTTCTTAGTCTTTCTTTGTATTTTGTTATTGAGGGCTGAGTTCAACTTCATGATCCATGTTAATATGTTAATTAGATTCTCTCTCTCTCTCTCTCTCTCTCTCTCTCNNNTTTTTTTTTTCTTTCAAATACTTTGCTTTCGCATCTTCTAGACTCTAATCCCATATCAGAAGTATGGCTGAAAAAAATGTTTCTGTGTTCTACAGGTTGTCTCTTCACTTGAATGAGAGTTTTATTTACTGTTAAAATGCATTTTAATTTCATGGGACTCCATTTGTTAATTAATGGTTTGACTTCCTTTGCTACTGAGGCGGTGCATATTCTGCACTTTGTCCTTTACAAGTTTCAGGATAGCAGATATTTTGTTAAGGTCCTTGAGGTATTTGGAGCTGAACAGGGGGAGATATAAGGATCTTGTGACTTGGACACTGACCTTCCAGCTCAGCCTGCTAGAGATGTCCAAGTTTTAATTTTCCTCAGGACCTTTCCACTAACAGCAGAAGATGATATGGGAGATATTAGAACATTCTCAAGCTCTTCTTGTTTTTGATGACTAAAATATCGAAACTCCACATGGCCAATGAAGTAACTTCCTGATGCAGTCACATGGGTTCAAGCTAGCTTCCCTCACATTGCGTGCTCTGAAACACTTCATTAGTGCATAAAATATTTCTTACAAGAGACACACACATGGATAAATTTAACACATTAGTTCCTCAGACCCAGGACCAAAATTCATCAGTTTAAACACATTACAAACAAACTCAGGGTGATCAGCATTGTGCCAGTGTCCCATTAATGAAATATATTTCAACATAATTTAGCTAAAAGTGGTCCCAGGTTTGGTTCCTCTACTTTTCCCTCTCTGTATCTTCCCTTGTTCCTAACAAAGAAGTCACCTTTTCTTTCTTTTTTTGTTGAGCAGAAGGCCTTTCATGGGGAAAGAATGAGAGATCAAGTCATTGATGCCATTTGACTCAGATAACAAACGTTATTAACCAATATCTAATGTTGCTCCAAGCATTTATGGTTGATATTTATATTATAAAGCAATATTAGGCCTATATTTTATCTTTAGCAGATGATTATCATAGCACACATAAAATACACATACATCTTTATGGTGTCCCTTCATAGAAGAATACGTAATTTAAGATTATGGCAGTACATTAATTTAGATTGTAAAAGTTTGTTCCATGGTGAAAACCAATGCTAGAAAGGTCTCTGGGGTTCAGACAAAGTTCTAGTGACTTAGAATGTAGAAGATATTTTCATAATATTGTATCCTCAAAGTTGAACGAAAGATTTATGAATTTCATTGTGATCACCCAGAGCAAGGACATTTGATCAGTAACTTTTATTATGACATTTATGCAGATTGGGGGTACTGAATCATTTATAGTATGTAATTTCTCAAGGAGGAAACATAAATAACCCTAAGAGTGCTTGAAAAAATCAACAGGGATTTTTATTATTTTGTGGCTACTTAAAAATATTTGTGGCTACTTTGACATATAAATATATATATGCATATATAAATATGTATATATATTATATAAATAGGGAGAAACTAAATACTCACCCTTATATCAACAACCAAAAAAATGTTAGCTGTCACTCTTCATGAAATAGTTTTCTTTTGTAGAATACAGATACCATTACAAAAAGATACAACTGGTCAAACTGTGGGCACCCACTGACCATGGAGTCCCTAGTCCTAGCTAGTGTATTTACAGCACAACTACCCGGGTGCCTCAGGGAACACAGCAGAAGAAGGGATGGAAATCTTGAAGACTGTAAAAGAGAGGGGATCAGAATATCTGACGTGATACAGTCCCTTCTAAAAAAAAAAAAGCAGGAAATAAAACAAAACAAATATATCAAAAATCAACAAAAGCAAAACTGACAAAATATGACTCATATATTTAAATTTTCTATTTAATTAGCTAGATAAAATTCACTACATACTGACGTTTAAAATACTTATTTCTTCAAAGTTCTTCCCTGTAAACCTTAGAATGACTTCCATGATCTATCATTTCATAACTTGATTTTATTTTAGAACTATTTGGTAGAGTTTATATACATATAGTGATAAATGGTATCTATTATGCAAAAATAATCTACATTTTATTAAATGTCAGCAGTTTGCAGATGATGAGAACTCATGAAGTTCACAATTGATAAATAAGTCTTGATGCTTGCACTTGACATCAATCAAATGGTCTATGTTCATTTATGTTCGTTAGATCATATATACTCAGTAGTTTCCTTAAATATAAAAATCTCAGTTTTCTTAAAACAAGACAAAACAAAACAATAAAACAAAACAAGAACATGAAGTATACGGGGGTAGGGAAATCTGTGAGAAGTTGGGGAGAGGAGTAGGGAATAAAGTTAATCAAAATGTGTTTATGAAATTTTACAACAAATAATTAAGAGCATGTTATTTTCAAGTTCCTCTTCTCTAGGAAAAAATTCCCTGTTCTGAGCTCTAGAGTATCTAATGTTAATATCACCATCACAAATATTCAAAGTAAAGACACTATGAGATTTCATCTTACACCTGTCAAGGTGGCTAGGATCAACAAAACAAGTGACATTCATGCTAGAGGGCATGTGGAGTTAGGGGAACACCCATTCAGTGCATGTCTTGAAGAGCCTGTTTGAAAATCACGGTGGTGATTCCAAAGAAAGGGGAAAATCAATCTACTCCAAGATCCAGATGTACCACTCATGGGCATAAGGCACAGGACTCTTCATCCAATCACAGAGCCACTTCCTTAACCATGTTCACTGATGTTCTCTCTATTTATAACAGCCAGAAATTTGGAAATCCTAGATGTCCCTCAACAGAAGAATTAATAAAAAATAGTACATTTACATAATAGAATATTACTCAACCATAAAAACAAATAGACAAACAAAACCCTGAAATTCACAAGTAAAAAGACATAACTAGAAAAAAATAAAATAAAAATGAGGTAAACTCAGAAAGTGGTACTTATTCACGTATACATAGATGTTAGCTGTTACATCAATGATAATTAAGCTGCAATCCATAGACTCACAGAGGGTATGTGTAGTATAAGGCTCTAGAGGGAACAAATAGTTCTTTGTTGTTGTTCTTTTTAATTAATTGATTGATTGATTGATTAAAAAATCATCTTTTCTCATTTTACATGCCAATCCCAGCTCCCCCTACCTCCCCTCCTCCCACTCCCATTACCTTCCCTCAGATTATCCCCATCCTCTCCTTAAGGAGTATAAGGCTTCCCATGGGGAGTCAATGAAGTCTAGAGCATTGCTTTGAGGAAGAACCAAGGCCCTCCTCACTATATCTAGGCTGAGCAAGGTATCCCTCCAAAAGAATGAGTTTCAAAAAGCCAGTACAAGAAGTAGCAATAAATTCTTGTCTCACTGCCAGTGGTTACACAGTCTGCCCCAGCCATACAACTGTCACCCACATTTAGAGGGCCTAGTTTAGTCCTCATCAATAACACAACAAAAGGAGATCAAGGAGATACATATCAGAAAAGAAGAAGTCAAACTTTCCCTACTTGCTGTTGATATGATAGTATACACAAGTGACCTGAAAAAAAAANNNNTCTTCTACAACTCATGAACATCTTCAGTTAGGTAGCAATGATTAATGGGCTGAGAAAGAAATCAAAGAAACATCGTTCTTCACAATAGCCAAAAACAACATAAACTGTGTTGGCATAACTCTAACCAAACAAGTGAAAGAACTGTATGGCAAGAAATTAATTTTTCCTTGTATTTCATTCTTTTTATAGTTTTTTATTGAATTATACATTTTTCTCCTTTCCCATCCCTTCCTCCCCTCTTCCTCTCTACCATCCCCCATGAACCCACATTTCCAATTTACTCAGGAGATCTTTTTGTTTTCTCCTTCCTAAGTATATCCATGTATGTCATTCTTAGGGGTGTCTTTTTTGTCTAGGTTCTCTGTGATTGTGTGCTGTAGGCTGGTTTATTTTTTGATTTATGTCTAAAAGTCACTTATGAGTGATTGCATAATATATTTCTCTTTTGGCATCTGAGTTACCAAACTCAATATGTTTTTTCTTAATCCATCTATTTACCTGCATATTTCCAGATGTCATTATTTTTTACTCCTGAGTGTGTAATGGAGTGTACACTCCATTGTATAAATGTACCACATTTTCTTTATACATTCTTTGATTGAGTGGCATCTAGGTTGTTTCCAGGTTCTGGCTATGACAAACAGTGCTGCTATAAACATAGTTGAGCACAAATTCTTGTGGTATGATTGAACATCCTTTGGGTATATACCCAAAAGTGGTATTTCTGGGTCTTGAGGAAGGTTGTTTCCTAATTTTCTGAGAAATCACCATGCTGATTTCCAATGTGGCTGTACAAGTTTGAACTCCCACCAGCAAAGGAGGAGTGTTGCCCTTACCCCTACATCCTCTCCAGCATAAGATGTCATCAGTGTTTTATTTTTTTTTTATCTTGGCCATTCTTACAGATGTAAGATGGAATCTCAGAGTTCTTTTGATTTGAATTTCTCTGATAGTTAAGGATGTTGTGCATTTCCTTAAGTGACTTTCAGCCATTTTAGAGTTTCTGTTGAGGGTTCTCTGCTTAGGACTGTACCACAGTCCTAAGCAGGTTCAATGTGATTGGTTTTATAATTAGTTCTTTGATCCATTTGGATTGAGTTTTCTGCATGGGGATAAAAATGGATCTATTTGCATTCTTCTACTTGTTTATATCCAGTTATGTCAGCGCCATTTGTAGAATATGCTTTCTTTTTTCCATTTTATATTTTTTGCATTTTTTTCAAAAATCAGGTGCTTGCTTATACATTTGTGTATTGATATCCAGGTTTTTGATTAGATTCCTTTGATTCTTTAATCTGGTTTTGTGCCAAAACCAGGCTGTTTTCATTACTGCAGCTCTATAGTGGCATTTGATTTCAGACATTATAATGCCTCAGAAGTTCCTTTATTTTACCAGATTATTTTGGCTATCCTGGGTTCCTTGTTTTTCCATGTGAAAATGAGTTCTTTTAAGGTCTGTGAAGAATTTTTCTGGGATACTGTGTATAAAGAAATATACAATCATTCATGCACAAGCATGCGTAGATACACACACAAATAAATATACACACATATGTACATACATGGTTGCACATGAAGGATACATGCACATCTACACATGAACACACATGCTTGGACATGTACAAGTATGAGTGTATACATATACATACACAGGTCCCTCATAGCCTCCATATAACAGTCAAAACATGTAGACAATTATATTAATATTTATAATAAACTTTTTCTTTAAAATTACACTTTCCTTTGTAATGCAAATAAAAGTCAAAGATGTTGCAAACCTCAACTCTCATATTTTCACTGCTTTTTCATCTTAATCTCTGTTAGCTACCTCCCTGGTCTTGAACGACTTTGAATGCTTTTATACTTTGGAAATTGTTAAGACACAGAGATGCCCCAGAACTCTTGTACTAGTTTTTCTTGACAAGTGTTATATCTGCGCTGTCTGGAATCCTTGCGCTGTTCTGCTTCCCTCATTTTTCTCAGCTGCCTTTTTGGTTCTCCTCATCAGCAGGCATTTTCTTGACTGCATGAATACATGCACACCTGATTGTCTGCTAAACCTTTACTCACTGTTCCTTAAGAAGTGATAATTAGCCGAGGAAATATTACTTGTTTGTTTTTAGTTTTCTAGCTCTTTGAACATAGCTTCCTAGGATGAGGTGGCTGTTAAATATTTGTTAAAAGTGTGAATTAGTTCTAATTTAGTGTGCAATAGCCTGACATGAACTAAGCTAGGAATATGTTGTTTTTCACACTGTTAGCATCTTCCAGAATCTCTTATTGTGATGTTGCTGAAATTTCATTGTGTGCTCTCCTCAATGCAGATAGCTCTCCTTGTCAGTAACAGGAGTAACAAAGTAATGCTTTTGAACTCTGAGTTAGAATATCCAAGCTGAAACTCATTTCCTTATTGTCAGAGAAATCTACTCCCTTACCCTTCTATTATGTCATGGTAACTACTTCCCTCTCTGGGTATGACAATTACCTCTCACATATTTCATGACCTAATTTTTTTTCACTTTTGTGAACAAATGATGATTTAGTTATTACAAATTATTTATCATTAAGAAATTGAAACTAACAATGGTCACTGTCATGTGCATTTATATTTTATTTAGCACACTGGTCTCATTGTATCTTATTAAAAGTTCACTGGGCGATTTCTACTTACAGTTAAAATGAGATCCAGGAAACTGAAACCATGGACATGAATATGGTTAAACTGTGTGTGGGGTGTGTGTGTGTGTGTGTGTGTGTGTGTGTGTGTGTGTGTGTNNNGTGTGTGTGTGTGTGTGTGTGTGTGTGTGTGTGTGTGTGTGTGTGTGTCTGAATCCCTCTTTGCTTGTTTGGTGTTTTGGACTGGTGTTTTGAGATTCTGACAATGTGACCCAGTGATTCCTGGAACTGGCAGTCACCTGAATCGATAGTCTGAGCATTGGTGTTGCAACAATGTACACACAGTAGCCTTTCTGGAGGTAGAATGTTAGCTACCCTTCTCTGCTGCATGTGCAGATATGGGTGGTGCTTCTCCTTTCTCTGAAAGTATCTTTTCTCTGCAACCACGTGAGCTGCTGGTACATCTGAATACAGCTACAACCCAAATAAGAAATACATTTGTGATCCAATAAATATTACTATTCTAGGAAAACTAATTTATATATGCACAGCATGGTGCTTCCTCCCACTGTTCATAGACATTGCTCAGTCTCTCAAAGAGCAGCACTGAGTTTTAGGTTTCTTTGATAAGTTTGAGACATTATGGCTACCAGAAAATTTAAATTCCCATCAATCACCTTGCTTCTTCTTTTTTTGGGTACAGGAGAAGGACATTTTATGTTTTTATTCTAAGGGTCCTCATCTTCTCAAAAACAACCTTCTAAATCATGTGAATCTTTAGAAAACAGATGGATAGCTTCTTTATAAAAATGTGGACTTCTGTTTATTTTTCTGTTTTTGCTAGTGTTTGTGAGAATTGATCTTGCTTTGTCTCTGAGAATGGCCTTATTTTATCATTATACCCCAACCTCTTGAGCATTTGGTGTAGGTGTTTGTCATAATCTTTATCTAAAATTACTTCTTAAATATACTTGAGATACACAAGCTCAAACGCTTACATTAAATTACTTCCGTTTAAAATGGTATATAGTTAAATATTGTGCATTTGTTTATATTATTGTATGTGTTCCAGAATGCATGCTCATGTGCATGTGTATATATATTTATTTTATACAAATATATATATAAATTGTCATTCTGTATGTGTGCATTAATGGTACTCATATAACCAAAATTATTCATAATGATATACCATGCAAAGTTAAAAGTTTATATGCACATTTATCTATGCATTATATATGTGTGTATGTATGTATGTATGTATGTACGTATGTATGTATATATATATATGTATATCAGTAACAAACGAAGACATACAGCATTAAGACTCTTAAAAGCTTAATTTTATGACTTTTTCAGATGAATCGTTAAAAATAGTGAATATATGGAATGATTGTTTTCCTCTCTTCCAGATTCATTCCTATCTCAGTGATCTGTGATAAACAATAAATTAGAATCATTGATGAATCTGCCTAGAAATAGAAAACTGCATTATTTTGTAGCTAAATGTCAGTACAGGTGTGGAAACACTTGCCTCCAAATGTGAGTTATAACACAATGTATATAGCAGCATGCTATGTGGTTGTTACTGTACTTTCTAAGTGATACCATAGCATAGGTACACTGGAAAACATTTTCAAATGCGCACAGTTGCCAGGTGTTCAAACAGTTTGTTGTTCTGTGTTAATATATTGCCATATTTTATTTTGACTGATAAGTTTGCATTTATTTCTAGCATAGCATGTGTTGTTTCTATGTATGTTATGCAACATTTCAGGGTTCACACTTAAAATCTTGCTCAATTTTTGCTAAAATTGAAAGAAGAATGTTGAAGAGTTCTTACCCTAGCAAGTGCTGATTGGCTTCTCAGGTCTCCTGCATTCACCTGCCGGTTTTCAAGGCTGTGAATGAAACAAATGGATGTCTGTCTCTCTACATCTGTTCGGAAATACTCAATGTCAGCCAACACTGTGATCCTGTGTGTATCTGCATGTTTCAAATTCCTTTCTTGGAGCATCTTTCCAGATGGTAAGTGGTTAGTTAGCTTTCCTTGTAGATATCAATAAAATTGTTTTACTGTCTCTGATAATAAATAGTATCATTGATCGTAATGACTTTCTCTAGAATTTTCTTCTACTAGCTAAAACATTAGTCCAATATTTAAGTGATTTACTAGACCATAATTCTTCCTATTTTTTATGCTGTGTAAGATGGTAGATTAACTTTTTTTACACACAAGGAATAACATTTCTCTAAAAGTATTTTATGATATAATTTATTCTTTAACTGTGGTGTATATTACAACATCTGACAAAACAAAACAAAAATAGAAGCAACAAGACTAGAATGTTTCTTAACTGGGTTGCTAGTCTATTTCTATGACAATTCTGTACTTTTTTCAATAAAGACAAACATAGTCTCACGTTCTTACGGAGAAATTTTCAGTTATAAATATTTTGAGCAGGTTATGCTAACATATGAATTTACATACTTAAACTCTTAGGAAGTTTGTTAACTTTTATTCTATCTAAGTGTAAATCCCTAAGACTTTCAAAATCACCTTTCCCATGTGTTGGCTTTCATCATTAAAGGCTCTGAGGTCACAATAGTGAGCAATGTGAATGAACTTTCAATGTTTCATTTAACTTGCTGTGATAGCTCCAAATAACCATTTATTGACTTCTACTTGAATACAAGTCATTTCCCTAAATTAAAAGATAAATTCTGGAGAGTAAAGGCCATGAGTATCACTGTACATTCATCCTGGGTGATATGTGCACCATTGAGGAGGATTTTATTCTCAGTGGAGCAGATAGAAAATTATGAAAGTCAAACTGATTTTCTTCCTCTTCTGTAAATGCCAGGTCACTATTTCTTTGACATTTTCCTTGATGTTCCATTATACTCTCACAAGTCTCATTATCGTCTTCAAAGTATAATGCAGAAAAAAGCAGAAAGGCTTGGAAACATTTCAGTCTGGAAAAATCCAAATATGTTCTGCTCTGAAGAATAACAGTAATCAAGGTTCTGGGGAATTTAAGCCAACTAGGAAAGCAAGGATGGGACCCTTTCAGAGAAACTGTTCCTTTTGCCCTTCCCAGGACTTTGAAAAGGCTGTGAAGGATTAGGACTGCCAAATAAATGAAAGAAAGAAAGAAAGAGAGAGAGAGAGAGAGAGAGAGAGAGAGAGAGANNNAGAGAGAGAGAGAGAGAGAGAGAAATAAAAAGAAAGAGAGAGAGGAGGAAGGGAGGGGAGAAATGAAGGAAAGAAGGCAGGAAAAGAAAAAAGTCAAAAAGAAAACTTTTGGAAGGAAGAAAAAAAGCCCGTCTAAGGGAGGATTACATGGCTGGACCAATGAGGTAGCATGAGAGGGAGTCAGGAAAGGACATAGACTTGGGATTCTATAAAACATCTGTTCCAGAGCCCAAAGGTGGACTCCCAGATCTGGATCACCCATTTATACCTGGAGTAATGTCTGTTTTAATGAAAGTTGTAGCCTCTCTCTCCTTTGCCTTATAGGAGCCATTTTTATTAGAACCATCATAGACCATACAATTAACAGAAAAAAAAGTAATCCAAATACCCATAATAAAATTTTTCTCTCTACTCAGGACTGTGAAATTTTTTTCTTATTACAATGGATCTTGAATTTGTAATGCGTGAGGAAACAGTACTGGAAACTCTGACTCGGCCCACTCATACTGGTTTCAAGCCCAGTTTGTCATTCTAAAATGCATTCTTATGAATTCCACCCACTTAACATAGCTTACACAGTCATTATACCCCAGGAGCATACATTAGGAAAAGACATAACAACTCTGGTGTTTGCCTTACATAGGAGTGCTCAGGTGAGCAAACATCCTTCAATGAAAAAAATTCCCAGCAAAATGACAAGAAAGTATGTATTTTACTTAGCTAAAAACTTAATGGAAATGTGAATTCAATGCTTGAATCTTGTATCAGTAACAACAGAGAGCACACATGCTTCAAGTATGTGTCAAAGAACCTAAGTAGACCATTAGTTTTGAACACTTTGCCTTTACTGCATCATGGTAGTGAGGGTATTGGGAGACTTCCAGACTCTACACATATGGCACACCATTCTGAAGCATTCATTTTAGCTTTTGTGTACAGTTAACAAGACCTGAGCAACACTTCAAAACAAGCACTTTTCTTCTAAGAGAGTAGTAGCAACATATTCAAAACTATTTCAAATGTTTATCTTATTAGGAAGTGAAAAACCAAATATTTGTGCTGCCCCCCTCCCTGTAGGAAGTTAGGCTAGCATCTTGGGCTACTACTCCTATTTGTACAGCCATTGTTAATCTTTTAAAAAAGTTACTAAAGGGTTCTCTCTGGCCCTATTTAACCCTGGTATATGATTCAATTCATTTCCTATGTTCTTGAATCCTGTCATCCTGAGAGATGAGCCAACATCTGGAATTTGTCTGACATTGTCAGAATTCCTGATCATACCTACCCAATGAAGGGTGACCACGTAATGTCAACAGGATCACCATGCCTGGGTGTGGGAAGGGTATATAAGGTTCTCCTCATTGCTAAATAAATCAGTCTGCTATATCCCTTTCACTGGACTCCAAGCATCTGTGGTTTTGATATCATGCCTTCTCAACCCCTTCACCAAGGAAGATGTTAGGGCCCGGCTACATCTGTCACCCAGAATAGGGACTTCTAGCATAGGTTTTGCACTCACCTGGTTAGACTTTTTTATTTTATTGCAGTCATACTGTAAATTTTTGAGTTTTGCCCAAAATAGTTTCTACATGTCTCCCTCTCCTCACTTGCCACACTGGACAGCACCCCCAACATATGGTGTATTTTGGTGAAAAGGCCTTCAAAGTTGTGTGTTCTCAGTCCTTTTGACAGGTAAGCTTTGTGATCCTGATCCTTTCTTCTTTTGTGTTGTCTGTTATGTTTGTTTTCCTGTCCAGTTAGGAAGGCAGAGTTTTTTTTTTCTGTTTTGGTTTGCCTAGCTCCTCCACTGACCATAAAATATAAATGTCCAACCCATTTTTCCACCCCTCTGGCTGCCATCTTCTCTCTGACTGTTTCCCATCTGCTATCTCCTTCTATAAAATAGGAACCTCTCCATCATCTCCACCTCTTCCTTGTCTGTTCTCTCCTTTACATCTGAGAAGAGATATGAAACATGATAAGGAGAGCATGGCCGCAGTTAAAAGCACATGTGCCACCTTCACATCAGCTCCACTCCTATCATGGGAGGCTACACCTCCACCTCAGAACTCTTAAAGTGTAAAGTAAGGTCCACTTGCCCATGAAGGCATAAATTCCCTTGCCCTTACACTGCCATATGACCCCCCCAGGCACTGATTCCCCCACTCCATCCCTCACCTCAGGCCTCAAAGACTGACAGAATCCTTTCCAGTCAACCTGGAACAAAATGTTAACCAACGCTGGCTTCCCAGCCCTACGGCTTAACTCTTCTATAACTGGAAGGCTGCTAATGAGCCAACCTGGATTCACCTTACTTTGAATAGGTCCTCATTCAATGGAAAACGCAACTGTAGACTCACTTTAATTGCTATCGTCTGCTCAAAGCTATGCTGGAGTCGCCCGTGTTTCTTGGCTGAAAATTGGTTTAGGAGAATCAGGAAGAAGCTCAAGCACAAATGACCCTCTTAATTAATGTTTCAGTGACCTTTGCTATGCTCACTGGATGAGGTAACTTTGTTCATTCCATCCAACAGGCACAGATTGACCACCAAGCCTATTTACCAACAGGTTTCTGACTTGACCTTAAAATCTCTTAAGAAATGCACCCAGAGCAAACCTTCAACTCACTTCCACAATCTTATTCAACAGCCAGAGGAAATTTGTACTGACTTTCTTGTACGTGTCAATGAGGCCACAGAGCAAGAGGTAGACCTAGACCCCACCAGGCAAATGTTAATCAAGCAATTGGTTTGGTAAGGGCTTAATGCCCTACCCACAATGAGGTCACAGCAGTCCTCAGTGAAGACATTCACAAGTAGGTACTGGTCACATAAGATCATTACCCCAGTCCCATCGCTGCCCTCCCCACTTCCCTGCAAGTTCTTCTTGTGGACAGGCAGCGAACTCACAATGCATCCAAAAGCCCCCAAATGGATAGATTTTCTTAGGAATGCAGGAAAACCAGGCCATCTGCGGTATGATTGTATCCAGGCAAAACCTAGGACCCAATACCCCAGATGTAATAAAGAATTTCATTGAGTAAATGATTGAAGATCACAATCTGCCAAAGCACCCACCCATTAAACTCCAGGTAGAGTGCTCGTCAACCCTGCCAATTACAAGGAGGCTCCCGTAATCCAAAATCTATTAGAAATTTCCCATTTTTCCATGTTCCCCAATGCTGACTATCTTAATGGACAAGCTGCTAGAGGCTTGGCAAACATGGGTGTGAATGTCACCATATCAACAGAAATGGAGGCACTCTTCTCCCCCCCATTGGAAATTTAGACAGGGGCCTCATGTCAGTGGAGTAGGAGGCTAACAAGATTCAAAACTTACCACTAGTCCAGTCCACATTGAAGACCTTGATGGCAACAAGGGAGCCATTTATCCTATTATTTCATGGTACAATGAAACCTCTGGCTCAGAGACATCCTAGAGGATGTGGGTGCAGTCCTAACTACTGATGACAGAGTTTTCTTTGATGACCTTCAGGACCATGAAAAGACATGAAAAGGATAGCAAATCACAATCTTATGTGTGAGTCATGCTCCCAATTCTAAGAGCCATTGTCCTTCAGAAATCCATCAAAATCAAGTCTCCTAGACCCATTCCATTGAGATGGCTCTCTAATCAGGATGCCTGGGAAGAACAGTAGCCTATAATTGAACCAAAGCTGTTAATCCTAAAGGAAATTAGTTGCATAGCAGCTAAAGATTGGACACACAGAACTGACCACAAGTAAACATAATACCCACATATTATTTTATTCGCAACAGATTGGAATGCTACCACCTCTGGCAGGATCTCTGTGCAGTTAATGGTCAAATGAAAAATATGGGACCCACACAACCAGGCCTCCCCTACCCTAGTTCTTTTCCTCCTTACTATTGCATTTTAGATTTAGATATTGATTATAGTTTTTTTTAATACTCCTGGCACCATAGGATAGAGAACACTGTCATTACAGTATGGGAACCTAATATGCATAAGCCAGCCAAGGGATATCAATGGACTGTAATACCTTAGGTAATGAAAAATAGCCTTATTATAATCTGCCAGCTGTATGTTTCTCAGGCTTTAGTGAATGTTACCAACGATGTCTTCTTAATCGATTACATCGATGATTTCCCTCTGGAACATTCAGATGCAGTCTATCTGCAAAGGGCTGCTGAAAATGTGTTATAAAGGTCTCATATCATTACCTCTGATGGTAGTACCAGATAAGGTTCAAATGGTACCACATTTTGCCTTTTAAGTTTTCTATTGTTAAGGAGGATTTCCCCCTTTCCTTTAAATTGGAAATGAAGGAATTATACTCGTTCTCAGAATTACAACAATAATGTGGCTTGGTTAATTGGCTTAATTTTTTTCCTAGTTCTAATCAAGAGATGAGACATATTTTTTCATTATTTGAGGCTCCCACCTACCTGTCCATCAAGTTTAGGCTTATGCATGAGGCTAGAGATCTACTACAAATGATTATGGCCATTCTAGCTACCTCCAACCTGCAACATTGTGACCTTTAGAAGCCCTTGTTGACAATGATCATCTGGACACTTGGGGGGGAGTGTTGGGCCCCTATTGTGGATACATCAAGAACAATCTGAACTGTACACAGTCACCTCTAAGTTTGGTCAGTCCTTTCAACTTGGTCTTAAGACAGGAATGCTAGCATGGAGAACTTATTGACAAGAGCCAGATAAAGTTGTCTTCCCCTTTTCTTTAAAGAATACCCAGTCCCTCTTGGAAAATCCTATGCCATTCCAGGAAATAGTTGCAGGATTCACAGGAACTATTGACAATCATTTGCCAAAAACCAAGATCTTACCTGATGTAGGAGGGTCACCTGTCTGTCTATGGTTACTTTCATTGGTTAATAAAGAAACTGCTTTGGCCTTTTGATAGGCCAGCCCTTCAGTGGGTGGAGTAGACAGAACAGAATGCCGGGAGAAAGAAAGCAGGAGTCAGGCAGACGCATGAAGCTCTGGCCCAAGATGGA
>LOEQ01004653.1:41389-56763 GCA_001685075.1 Bramus lutescens | reverse complement strand
AGAAGAGGCTAGATATAATGGGCCAGGCAGTGTTTAAATGAATACAATTTATGTGATGTTATTCCAGGTGTTAAGCTAACCATGCGGGAGCCGGGCAGGATGAAAAACAGGCCCGCTCCCCATTCACTAACTTACCAGTGCTCCCTACCCTTCCAATTAAGTTATAGCCCCATGCAGTCCCCTCCTTCACTTTCATTCCTCATGCCACCCTGGCCTTTTCAGAAAGATTCCAATAAAACAAGTATGGTGGCCTTATCCAATATCCAGGCTCCAAAGATGTTACATATGTTATCCCTAACCCCCTAACCCTGGTTCCACTCAACTGGTGGAGTTATTAGCCCTCTTCAGTGTTCTAGTAGAGTGCCAGATTGAGCCCATTAACATGTTTTCTGACAGCCAGCATGCTGAACAGGCAGTTTGAGTCAGACTTACTGATACCCATTATCAGCATTAAGCTGCTCTTACAAGATGTCTTAAATCAGAAGACTGAGCCCTGGTATTTGTCACATATTAGATCTTACCCCAAATTACCCAGAATATTGACTCGAGGAAATGATGTCATAGACACCATCATATTAAGAGCCAGTATGGATCTCTAGAGCAAGTCAGGGCTCTTCACCAGAAGTTTCATCTGCCTCCACAGAATTTGCATTGATTTGTAAACATTTGTCCCAGGCATGTGTCTCTTGCATCCCTCCTGCCCTTTTAGGACCACTTCAATGCATAGGGGTTAATGCCTGGGGCTTGCTGCCTAATGGCATGTACCAGATGGATGTTACACACTATACCCTCTTTGGCAATCTTAAATATGCTCATGTGATAATAGATGTCCTCATCTTTTTATGGGGAGAAAGCCATCAATGCTATCAAGGACCTTAAGTCAGCCACGGAAGTATGGGGGTTCCTTAGACATTTATGTGTGATAATAGTCCTGCTTATGCCTCTCAAAAATTCAGTAACTTTCCTGAGTCCTGGAAGATTTCAAATACCACTGGCATCGCCTTCAATCCTCAGGGACAAGCCATTGTGGAGAAGACCGACAGAGCTATTGTGGAGTTGTTGGTCAAGACTATCACACCAGAGGCAAGAAGAGATCCTCATCTGGCCTTAACAGAGGTTCTTTTTCATATGAATGTTCTGAGTTTTGAAAACAAGGGGCTCAGTCCAGCTTATAAGCAATGGGCTTCTCTACCAAGGAGCAGACTCATGTACCTGGTGATTGCAGAGATCCTATCTCTCTGGCAGCAACCAGTCCCTGTGCTCACCCATAGCCTAGAGTGTGCTTGTATTTTTCCTCAGACTGCCACTGCACCAATATGGGTCCCAGTAAAAGAGGTACACCCTACTATGGATCAGTATACCAAGGAGGGAATAACCCAGGATGAGTAATGTATATACTCCCCTTTCTTGCTCTCATTGCCCCCAAATAGATTTATTAAAGGCAAAAGTTATGGCCTTTGACTTTTCTTTTTTTGAAAAAAATTGGCATAATAAAAAAGGCTATTTGACTCTACCTGGGTGCTCACATATGCATTAATTTGTAGTGTGGTATTGTTAATCTCTATTTTCTTTAAATGTCTCCTGCAACAGATCCAACATCAGCAAACAGCGACTAAGGCGACTGTTCAGGTGTTAATGGCTCTTAGGCATCCTCTTGCAGTTTTCCACAGGAGATTATGCATGCCTGTTTATCTGTAATTCAAAAGGATACTGCCTAGTCCCCACTACCTCACTGCTCTCCAGGAATGAATGCTCTTTGAGGAATGGTAGTAAATGATGGTGAAGAACTTGTTTGGCAGGCCATTCTAAGACAGGCAAGTCCACTTGCAGAGCCCTCCTGAGGTGAGGTCAAGAGGCCTGAGCAAAGAACTCTGGCTCCTGCTGAGTGCCCATGTTATAAATAAATAAGAGTAGAAATGTAGGAAGTTAAGGTCTACCAAATTGGGAGATGAGACAACACCTGCAGGAGTCCTGGTGCTGTCAGAGTTTCTGACTGTGTCTAGTCAATGAGGGGTGCACATGCAATGTCAACAGAATGGAATGTCTGGGTTCTGGGAGGGTATATAAGGTTCTACCTGTTGCTAAATAAATGAGTCTGTGGCATCCTTTTCATCAGACTCCCAGTGTTTATTGTCAATGTTTCTGACAGTGTGCCTTCTCACTCCCCCCCCTCAAAGAAGCTGTTAGGGCCCAGCTATTCACCACCCAGCAGAACATTCTGGGAAATTTCAGTGAAAAACATGTCTAGAATTGCATAATTATTGTGACTAGCAGCTGTATTTCACTGTCACCACATGATTTAGAATGAGAAGCAACAGAGGATTCAGAGGTGTGTGTGTCCTGGTGACAGGCACTTAATCTGAATGACAATAAATATTTTAAAACAAACAGGATCAGAGGAACCAGAAGGCCTGACCTGAAGGAGAAACCAGAAGACCTGCCTGACATCCATTGACAGATTTTTTGTCTGCCTTGTGCTCAAATCATGGCAGAATAAAAACATATAAACTTAGAATTAATGTGAAATTCAAGTTAAAACACAAAGTAGAATAAGTGTAACTACATCTAACTCTCTGTGTTGATGATATTTATTAAGACCCATACTTCTTTCTATCCAGTTCATCCCAATTGGAAAACAATGTGATCCGCTCCTTCCGCTTATGCACCTTAAATTTTATAGCGAGAACAATTTAAAAAGTAAAATTTAAAAAGAGAAATCAATGCTTTTATTGCCTTTGAAGATTCTATTCTGTTATGTTTAAAATCTGTGTAAATTGTTTATTATATATTAAATACTTATAACAATAGATTCATATATAACTTATGCCAAATATAAGCGTACATTCATAAATTAACTACTATTGTATAATATAAATTAATTATAATAAAAATAAAACTCATAAATACACTGCAAAACTCACTCAGCTTACTTGCCCTAGATAGCCCCCAAGCTTCCATGAGCCTCCCATTGTTTCCCATTTATTTTTCCTTCAAAATAGGGAAAATTAAGGGATTTTGATCATGAATAAATCTTAGAGAAAAGAAAGATTAACAAGTGGTAGATGGTGAGTGATGAAACCATAGGAGAAAGGGAGAAGAGAAATTATAAACTCTACTTTAGACAAGACATACAACACCCAAATTTTTCAAAATAGCAAAAGTCACATAACTTTGAAGTTTTCATATGCAGTGAAAATAGGCTTCTACATGGTACATGCTGCGCATGCTTATGCTAATTTTCAAACAGAACTGGCAATTGTATGCTGCCAGGCATCTACACATGTCATTAACTACTTTGACTTTGAATTCAGACTTCTTCCATTGTAAAACCATGAAACCTTGGGGTTGTCTTATACTTGAGTCACAGTAGTCACATGTCTAAACTGTGGTCAGTAATATTGCATTGGCCAGTTGTCCATCACTATAAAGAAACAGACTGGGAAGGCAAGTTTTTTAAAAGAAAAGATGACATGATATTGTCTGCTAAAAGAAAAACAGAGGCCCTAGTATGGCCACTGGCAGATATCAGATGCATTGGCAGGAAGAGAAATCATAACTGGAATAGAAAGCCAGAAAGAAACTGAA
The DNA here is from genome assembly GCA_001685075.1 of Bramus lutescens. NCBI lineage: Eukaryota > Metazoa > Chordata > Mammalia > Rodentia > Cricetidae > Bramus > Bramus lutescens. Next base: position 53,178 of record LOEQ01004653.1, on the reverse strand, counting down.
TGGGCCAGCAAACCCAAAATGTACCTGAGTCGCCCAATAGACATTACCTTTCAAAGGTTGTACATGGATCCTTATATTTTCTGAAACTTCACAATGGGAATTAAACATCACAGGCAAATAATCATCCCCCATGTTCAATGTGACAGTAAATTATGATGATGAGAGTGGTCTGGATGCAAATTTTGAATTATTTTTGTTAATAACCTCATATTCACATTTTTATACTCCAATGCCTTCTTTGTGAGAATATTCCACATTCAGAGTATTGAACCTCTCTCTTCTCTTTCCATTGTTTCCTGCCTTGCTTCTCAGGACCAGTGAATTAATGCAGGTCCACTTCCCACTTCAGGAGAGATGCATAATTTTAGGATTCTTCAAAGGTAAGAGAGCCATTGGAAAAATGACACCATTTATAGATTTGACTGTTATTTCAGTTAACAGCTAATGGAGCTTCCTAAATATCTCTCAAAGTTTTTAAGAGCCTATTAGAGAACTGACTTTGATGGCTCTTATTGAGACACAGTTTATGTAGTGGGAAAAAAATGCACATGTTGGGAAAGCCTGTTCTTTGTCATCCTTGTTGATAATTTACTGTGGGATGCAGTTGTGATCCCTTAACCTTCCTGACTTGGAGGCTGGGTTACTTCTGGTGGTTATATTAATTTGCATATTAAAGGACAGTACCTCCTGCCCTCTGTAACTCCTAGAATTAACAAGAAAATCAAGATGGGACATCACTCTTGGAAGCACATCACTTGTTTGTAAAGTCTTGCATGGGGAATATGACTTGTTTTTTTTTTGCTTAGTTTTTTAATTTGGGTTTTGGTTTCAGCAAGGACACAAATTGTCCTGTCCAATGTCAGACAGCCCTCTCCAGGACAGGATAGAGCCAATGAACAGAGGTGGATTACCTTCTTACAGAACAAGCCTGAGTGAGTATTTCTGCCAAAGCATGCCCATAGCCTGCCTAGCTTCAGAAGATTTTAGTCATATTTTTTTCTTAAAGAGCAATGACATGGAAACTGTCCTCAAAGCAATGAAATACTTTCACTAAAATGTAATATTCTATCTTGTGGTTTTCCAAAGGTGAAGCCTTTCTTGTCAAAACGTGTCTTTTATAAAACTTCTCTAGTGAAGGTCATTATTTTCCTAAATTGAACTTTTAATTGGACCAGAGAGATTATTTAACTGTTTCCTTTGATTATGTGTTCAGTACCAGGATTTGTTGCCCTGTAGAAACAGAAGAATTGACATTCACATCCTTATCTTCCTTTGAGCCTTCAGATTAAAAATAATTTCATTAGTACGTTTCTCAAGGATGCTTCAGACCTTGGCTCTAGAGTTGTGGAAATTGTTTTTAGTCTGTTCACACAGATAAATTAATTTAAACACAATGTTTAGAAAAGTGATATAAAATCCATCATTTTGAGCATCAAAAAAATAGTCTCATCTCTTTATTTTAAAAGACTGACAATAACTTTAACAAAAGACTGAAAGTAAATGAAAAAAAACACTTATAATTAATGAGAGAAAAATGAGCACTTGCCATGTTCAGCAAGTTGAGCACTTAGAATTTAGATTCCATGCTGACTTTTATCTTTAGATGTTTGTTTTATTATCTGTGTAATCAATTATTTATTCTCAGCTTAAGCAAATTAGCTGTTTTGCAAGTAAAATATTCTGAAGTTCTAATAATCTAATATTAGTGTGAACTTATCAAAGATAGCAAGTCATATGTAAGGATGAAAATGAGAGATTTTTTTCCATTAAACAATGAACAATTAAAGGTCTCAAAACCAGATGTCAGTTTACTCTACCACATTAAACCAAGAAAGATATTCACTAGAATTTATGAACCCTAAGGGAAAGGTGGAAGGCTATTGTGTACTTTTTGTTGGATTTTGACTTAGCAATGAGCATAACTATTTAATCAAGAGAGCTTTGAGTTCAAGGTCATTTCAGAGTCACTGAGGGAAATATATTTATTCATAAAACTTGCTTAAAATTAAATACCATAAATAGGTTCATATTTGGAAAATATAGTGGATGATTATGTGAAAGCTTCATGGAAACTGTCCTGCTTCAGAAATTGCCAGCACATGCTAAATTGAGAAACGTAAAGCTTATTCCTCAAAAGTCACATCCCAAGGCTCATTTCCTTGAGTTCTATTTTTCATGTGACTGTGATTCCTTCATACATTTTGCCAGAAAAGAGATTGCCTTTTTAGTGTTTTATTGTATTTCTTCTGAGTTTGGGAACACTTAGCCTAGATTGCATGGATGAGCTTGTCATGAGCTGGCATACTGGAATACTAGCCCTCTGTGCAGAAACCTTTGAATGTGATTGGCAAGGGGACAGCAGAAGCAATGGCTACTCTGCACATACTTCCTGTAGCAGCCTTAATATTCTTTTTCAGTTACCTCTGTGTGAATTCTGATCTGTGACATCACCGTGGAAAGGAAATCCAGGAAGATTCAGCAGGCAGGGGAGTTGGAGTTCATTAAGACATTTTAACAAAAAATTTAACTATGAGAAGTTACCAAAGAAACATTTGAAAGAAGGGGAAGATGTTGCCTAGAGCTTCAGATATAATATGGTGGGTTTTCAAGCTATTGTCTGTAAAGGCTTGTTAAGAGTGTTGTCATGGTGGTTCCTAAGGCGTGTGGCACAGGCTGGCTCACATTGACATGGGAGATTTCTGTATCACAGGAAAGAGGAAGTGAGGCTATCATCACCGTAAACAAAGTTTACAGTTTTGTTCTGAGAAGTCCAGAAACTACCATAGAAAGGAGCAAAGTTCTCTCCAAGTCTGTAAAAACTCAGGTCTTGAGCTTGGTCCATTTCGGTTTTACAATTCTTATTTGAAAATTTAATATTGAAGAAAAGCCATCATTCTGTTGCCAACCTTTCCAGCAAATGATAACTGTGGAAGGGCTCCTTCTCAGCTGCTGAGAAGTTCTGGAGGACTCCTGAATAAGGAAGCCATTTTCTTCCTACCTCCCCACACCATATTCCCCCATTCTCTCCTGCCTTACAGACAGGATAATATTTGGGATCTTCTTTTCCATGCCTTAGTTTCAATGACATCAATACAGATGCAGGAGTCCCACCCTTGTTTGTCCCCAACAATTTATAATCCTGGATTCATTTTTATACGTAGTTTACAAAACATGGTGATTCTCTAAGTGATGGTGAAGGTTTAGGAGAGTCTTAGAGACACTGAATCAGCAAAATAAATAAATTAATAGATAAATAAATGAATAAATAAATAAATTGAAATCTGCACCTGTACTTCTTGAAAGTGCTTCAGAGAGAGTGTCTTCTCCAGTTCATTCAAGCAGTGGTCCCTCAGAGAACTGAACCATGGTGTCATGGGTTCGATGCTGTGGCACTTGCAGGACTTAAATGGGGAGGCTCGATGGCTAGTAGGAAAAGCTAATTGCATCACATTCTCTCTACTCTCCCAACAGTTGTGTGTGTTTGTGGGTAGGGAAAACATTCTCAGCTGGATGGAGGAGGAAGATTCCTAGGACTAAGACACTCTCAGACATGCAGGGAGTGCAGGAGCTACAGTGTTCCCTCTATGACTAGCGCCCATTCTGGGTAAGCTTTTGGGTGATGCAGCTGTCTTTGTGTCACTTACGTTCCGTCAAGTAAACCCTTGCCCATACAACTGTAAGTGTCTTCAGTAACCTAGCCCGTCCTCCATGGTAGATATTTGGGTTTGTCATGTGCACCCTAACTGTGGTAAGTAGACATTTATTTACATCATAGAAACTCCATGATGAGAGGCCTTGGAAACACACAGACTACATTATAGAGGCAAGCCACCCACCCTAACAACCTTTGCATTAATCTTTCAAGATTCTCGATCTCTGAAAGAAACAAACGTCTATTGTTTCCGTAAGATCAGGCTGTAGGCAAACCTGTAGGGCATTTTCTTGATTAGTGAATGATGAGAGAGGGCCCATCCCACTGTGTATGGTGCCATCTCTAGGCTGGTAGTCCTGGGCTGTATAAAAAAGCAGACTGAGCAAGACATGTAAGGAAGCCACTAAGCAGTACCCTCACATGACTTTCCATCACTTTCCACCTCCAGATTCCTGCCCTGTTTCAGTTCCTGTCCTGATTTCCTTCAATGATACACAGTAATATGGAAGTGCAAGCCAAGTAATCGCTTTCCTCTCCAAGTTTCTTTCGTATTGGCGCTTCATCACAGCAATAGAAACCCTAACTAAGGCATCTGGTTCAATGAAATTAGCTACAAATAATTCTCAAGTGGTTTTCCAATGTTTCGTTTAAATATGGATCGTTAATAAGGCCTAGAATGGAAAGAAGAGTAGACAAATGTAAGGGTGAAGGAAAGAGGGAACGATGAGCTGAGGAATTGAGGGGGAAGGGAAAGAGGCAAAGGGAATGGATGAATGATCGGGAGACACCTAAGGGAAGACAGGCTGCTACCAAGCTTGCAATGGAGAGTGAAATGTATTGGCATTCCCTGTTCCAGCCAAGAACAGCAGCTGGCCTGAGGGTCCTCTGGGTATAGATGAAGCTTTCTTTCTGTGGTCTATAATCTCTCCCGTACTCCATTTGGTCATCCCTATGGGTTTATGCAGCTCCTGCCTTGGCAGAGTCCTTATTGCTAAATCTAAGTATGTGCTGAATTTGTCTCTGAAAATTCCTTTTTCCAGCACAGATCCATGCCAAAATGAAGCTGGCGTATATCCTTCACATAGGTGAATTCTTTCACGTTCCAGAACATTGGTGAATTATTTTATGTTCTACAAATAAATATCCATGTACTTGCTATGACTCCACTGTCCAGAAATATGGCATAGACCAAACTTCTAGTCTCTTGGAATTTTTTTTTTTCATCAAGATTGACACATGTGTCTTAGCACAGTTTTTGCCAACATTTTTCTTGTGCAGTGGAAGTTGATCAATGTCCAGAATGCTACCTGAATAATTAGATTTATATTAGACAGTAGGTACAATCTGGAGTTTAGAAAGTAAACCAATATTTTGTTCAGAGATTTTTGCCGGCATCTATGCTAATCTCTTTATAACCTAAGTTATTTAAAACTCAGAAATACTATTTATTATCTTTCTCATTTTATAGTTAAAGAGATTGATTTTGAGCAGCTAAGGAAATAACTGAAGATTAAGAACACGTTTGTGTTCACCTGTCAGTGAAGCTGGTCTAGTGATTCTGGTACCAAGTGGTTTCCCTTCCCTGCTCCTTTGCTCTCTTGCAAATTTTTCTTTGTTAATCCTTAGCTATATTTTCTGTGTTCACTTTTAAGTAAGTATTTAGTTCCTTTGGTCTCTTTTAGTTATTTCTCACATTGTATAAATGCAAGTAAACAGGGTGGATTACTAAGATATTCCCAACTAGCAGACTAGCCAAAGGCCTTTGGGTTAAGTCTTGATTTCCCATTGGATCTGGGTTTGTTCTGGTACCTGCATTCCTCTTATTCATAGTGATTCGTTTCAGGGGTTAGACAAGCTTGAGGTTGAGGTCCTGGGAAAAGATACAGTGGGGCATCATGGCAGAAATATTTCAAAAGATTTTGCTTAGAAATAAATAAAACAAATTGTTTCAATGGTGGTAAATGTTGGGAGACATTCATGAGGTTTTTGCCAGGTCATGTGACCAAGTGTATTGGGCTTATTCCCATTTCACAAATGATATATTTGTTGTACAGGCTGTGGTGATGACTATGTGCTTAGTTAAAATGTTATTTTCTCAGGGTATCATTTAAAGCTTTTCATTTCTGAGCTCACCCATTAGGGTAATATTCAGCCAAAATAGGCCCAATCCCCCACTGATTATTGAGTCTTGATAGAGAAAACAAATAATATAATTGAAAATTTTTGAGCCCCAAATGAAGTACTAGAATTTGAAACAGTACTCTAGGAAACCTCCACTAAATTTAACTTCTTTTCTCTTTCCTTTCTTTCTTGTGAGTCGTGTTATATTATAGCATCATCAGGTGCTGGAGAGTTTGGATAAGAGAGCACTTGTTGTTCTTACAAATAAATTGGGTTCAATTTCCACCACACACAAAGCGGCTCACAATGATCTGTTGTTCAAGTCCCAGAGGATTCAGTGCTCTCTTCTGGTCTATTCATGCAGGACACATCACCATGCAAGACATACATGCATGTAAAGAACTCATACACACAAACGAATACAATAAATGCATTCAAACATCAACATCTTCAAAAAATCCAAGTATAACTTTTTCCTAGACCAAACCAAAATGGAGTACAAAACACACTTATTCAGTACAAGTTTCCCTCTGCACTGTGCTCTGTCCGTGCTCTGCAAAATCCTTGGTGCAGTAGCCGGGCTAAACTGCATCCTGCTTGAAAAATATCTCACCCAAATCACCCACCCACCTTCCAAGCCCAGAAAGTTTCCTCCAACAAATTTACTGTTTTGTTTATGTACAGCATATTACAACTCAAGCATTTTAGTTTAGATTTACCAAAAAATGCTTACTTTCAAAGAAAAATACAAATATTCTATAAAGAGCAAATACTTGATAATATGTTATTTGATGCATTCAATGACAACATTTGGCATTTTTTAAAGTTTTTCTAATATGTCTCCTTAATAGTTCTATGTACTGATTTAAAATGAAAGGAAACTAAGAAAATTTTTCTAAAATAAAAAAAATTAAACTCTATTGTTCTGCCTTTGCCTTGAAATAAATTAACAGTAATTCTAAACAATCCTGAAATGTCTTATTCCTGGACCAAATATATTGATTTATATTTCTAAAATGTTTTCTAAAGATACTTTGGTTTATATGACAAACATCAAATAGCTAAGGAGAAACTAAAGCTTATTTCCAAAACCTGTGACTGACTTTCAAAAATCACTTACTAAAAATTGCTTGGAAAAGAGTAGAGTTAAGAATTAGTTTTAGTCAGTTGATACAGGATCTAATTTTTACTGACAACTTTGTTCACGTAGAATACACCAAGAAGCAGCCCTGAGAGCTGGAGCTGCAATGGAATGTGCTGTAGATTGAGAGAATGAAGATACACTGCAAACTAATTGTGGTCATTTCACAATAAAAGTCACCATGCATGCCAGAAGGTGTTTACAACTAGTTAGAGGTTTGCACATTGTAGCACAGCAGCAGGTAAAGCTTCAAAACAAACTTGTTAACTTGTAGGTGACATAAAGCTGCACTTTTATTTTATTCTAATTTACTATGTACAACCATCTGGGACCTCAGAATAACAGTTTTGTCTCCACATAGGAGTAGTAAAGAAATCTTTTAATATTATGTAGGAATTTAAAATAAAAGTCTAACAGCAAGATGACATTTTGTAACTATTACAATTCTGTATGTTTTCTTTGCAATATAAATTATTGTGACTTTTGGCAATTGTTGGATTCAGTAAGCTACAGATGTACAGATGTTGGCCTCTTGAATAAGAAGATTTTATGGCCAGTAAGCTTAATATAAGAATATCTATAGAGTTTGATAAAATTTGCAACTATAGCTCTTTGAAATATAACTTGAAGAAGAGTTGGTGAACACTGGGCTAAAGAATGCACTAGATTCCATGAGTGTACCTACTTGACTGACATGTTGAGTTCTTCCCCTGTGTTTCTGTGCCTTTAACTTGTTATTCCTGTTTATGTCTCCTTCTGTTGCTAAAGAGGAATGGGGAGGTGTTTACACTGGTATTTCTCTCCAAATACTCCCACATAACTTTGCATATGTGGCAAAACTAGATGAGGCAACACAAAAAATAAAACAGATCAATTATGTTAATGAATAAAGACAGTAAAATTCTCATAATTCCATATAAACTGAATTCAAAAACACATTAGAGGATCATGTACTAAGAGCAGTGAAATTTCATTCAAGGGATCAAAGATTGGTTCAATAGAAGCAAATTAGCCAGTGTAATTTAGCACATGAACAGAGTTAAGAAAAGAAACGACATCATGAGTGTAATTGTTCCAGAAATGACTTTTGACAAATGTGAACATCCCTTCCTAATAAAATCCATGAAGAAAGGAGGAGTAGAAGAAGCATAATTAAAGCTGTGTAGAGCAACCTGCAGCCAATGTTTGCAAAATGGGTAGAAGATGGGAACATATTCTATAAAATCTAGAAAGAAACAATGTGTCTAGTTCTCTCCATTCTTATGCAATTTAATGTCAGAACACTTAGCTAGAGCAAAAAAGTAAAAGAAAGAAATTAAAAGGATAAAATTAGAAAAGAAAAAATAAAGTTATTCCTATTTGTGTATTACATGATCCTATACTTAAATCCCACAAAGATTACTAAAGAAAACTTTTAGAAATAATAAAAATTTTCAATAAACAAGGTGATACAAAATCAGCATAAAGAGTCAGTAATATTTCTCTATACCAAAACATAGTAAGAAAGAAATGGGAGAAGAAATAAAAATTATGCTATTTTTAAAAAGTGTCTAGGAATAAACCTAACCAAGAAAGAAAAAGGTCTGTACAATAAAAACTTTTTAAAAGGGAAGAAATAAACCAAAGACAAGATAAAGCCTTCCCATGCTCATGGGTAGGCATTTTGTTGCAAAAATGGCTGTTATCAAGATTTTCCTTGTAATAGGAATAAAAACTCCCAATGATATTCTTTACTGAAATAAAATAAGATAATTGAAAATTCATGTGGAAATGAAAAATACCATATATAGCCAAATCTATCCTAAGCAGAAAGAATACTGATGTAGAAATCATAATACTTGATCTCAAAAATACTACAGAATCATTATAACAAATACATCATGGCATTGCCACAAAAACAGACTTGTTTGCAAATGGAATAGGATAGAGGACTGAGAAATTAGCTTACACAATTACATAATCCATTAAGTTTTTGATGAAGAGGCCAAAACACATTGTAGAAACCTCCTAAACAACTGGCACCTGGCAAATGGGTTTCCTCTTATAGGAGAGTGAAATTATACCGGTATCTCTCACTCCGCACAAAAATCACTGCATATGAGCCAAGACTTTTATATAACTCCAGAAACTGTAGAATTTGTACAGGAGAATCGAGAGATATAGGCATGGTCAAGGACTTTGACATAAAACATCAGCGGAATTAAGGCCACGATTTGATGAACAGGACTACATAAAATTTAAAAGGAAAAGTCTGCTCTGCAAAGGAAGGAATGATCAGTGGGGAAAAAAAAAACTAAAAAGGTAAAAGACAGAATTATTTGCCATTGATATGTCTGGGGGATTAATATACATAATAATTAAAGAATTTCAAAAAATTAAACATCAAATGAATATATAATATATATGTAAATGACTAAGAAATTAATGAAAAGTAGTTCATCCATTTAAGCCACCAGGTGAAAGAAAACATCTTTGATATTCCATTTCACCTCAGCCAGATTGCCTATTATCATTTAAACAAATGAAAAGATGCTGGTGATTATGTGAGGAAGGAGAACTAATCATGCACTGTTGGGGAGAGTGCAACAGGTGGTTGAGTCACTTGGAATAAGTGGGCAGGTTCAAGGCAAGTTCCTAGGGGCAGCAACTGGAGCAGAGGCCATGGAGGAATGATGCTTACTCTTTTGTAACTGGCTTGCTCAGTTACACTTTTCTACCATTGAGAACTCTTCGTTCCTGACATTTCCCATAGTAGCTGGGACCACCCATCTAAATCATTGATAAAGAAAATTATCCCATATATTTGCCTGTAGTCTAATCTGATGGAGGCAATCTGAAGTTCCTTCTTTCTAAACGACTCTAGCTTGTGTGAAGGAGACAAACCAAGCAGGCAGCAGCAAACTCACCAGCACAAGATTTCTTAATAATCTCAAAGAAGAACTGCCACCTTATCCAGGTCTGTTACCTTCAGCTGGTACCAGAAGACTACAGGTTAACAAACCATTGAGATGCTTACACGTTTATTTTCTTTGGTGCAATATTTTTTTTAAAAAATCCTGAAAACAAAACGAGCCTAGATAGCCACCTTATGATGGATGATTAAAGTAAATATTGTTGTGGGATTCCAATCCCTTTAGTCATTGGCTTTTGAGGATTACGATTCCTAGGTCAAGGTTTTATCTGCAGACATGACCATGCCCTAGGATTCAGAATAGCCACATGACCTAGACCTAGGAATCGTAATCCCCAAAATCCATTAGCTAAAGGGATTGAAATCCCACAACAAAATGCGGTACATATATACAATCGAATTTTTTTCATCCACAAAGAAAAGTAAAATTAGGACCTTTGCAGGAAATTGTTTAGAAACCATAACCACTTGTTAAACTAAGCTAGACTCAGAAAGATAAATGCTGCATATATTCTCTTATATGAACACCCAGATTCAAAATATATGTGACCATATGTGTGCCCATGTGCGTGTGTCTGTCTGCATGTATGTATTCATATTTGTGTGTGTGTGTGTGTGATGAAATAAAAAAGAGGATTATGAAGGAAGAGGTAGAAAAAAGTAAAGGAAGGAAAATAGAATACTGGAATATATTTTGTAAGAAAGTGGACCTGGTGGTGCACACCTTTGATCCTTGTACTCAGGAGCAGAGGCAGGCAGATCTTTGTGAGTTCAAGGCCACCATGATCTACAAAGTAAGTTCCAGGACAGCTAGAACTATTACACAGAAAAACCTTGTCTCGACTCCTCCCCCCCCCAAAAAAAAAGTGGAGGAGGGAAGAAAGGGGATTAGCTGGAGCATGGAAGAGGCAAAAGAGGGCATTAGGTGAGAACAGTGAATGAGATATAAGTATAAGGAGACACATGCATGAAAATGCCATCATGAGGAAATAACTCCACATACTAAATTAATAAATAATAATAATATAAACTGTTTATTCAGAAATAATTTGGGAATGATGTAGTATATGACCTGTTTTACTTTCAAATGGCTATTCTGTTGTTCATCATACACTGAATTCTGTTTTGTATGTCACTCTACCCATACCTATATGCTATATGTAGCTTTGTCTGGTTCTAGAATTCCCACTATATTTGTTGTTTTTATGTCATTTTTCGTGAACCATAATCCTTCACTTCTTTGTTTACTGGTATATGCATGCCCCTAAGCTTAGTCTCACTGACTGATTACTTGAGTACAATTCCTGACAGTACCAATTTGCATATATTTTCATATAAATGTTATGGTTAAACCCTCTGTTTATAATTTTAAAATGTGCAATTATCCACACTGAAACTTTACTGAATTTATAAAATATTTATTTTGACTTCTTTATGCAAAAACATAAAAACTTCAATTTATCTCTTACATATAGCTTCTGATGTTTTAATAATATTTTCTTAAATTATAATTTGTGTAAGCATGCTACATTCTAAACTGAGAAACCTATGGATTTAAATACACCACTCTTTTCTTCTTCTCTAAATTATTAAAGAAAGAGTTGAATCGAATTTTCATGCAAAGGAAAATACATTATAACTCTTCTTAATTTCACATTCCAAATTCTTTACTTTCTTCAAGTTGTATTGTCTCCAACATCCAGTGAGCAAGTATTACAATCAGATGCCATTTGATTTAGACATTTTCTTCATGTTAGGAGCAAGCTTAATTATAATTACTTAAAGCTTTAACATTAGTTTTTAAATAATAGATGATGGTAACAGATTTTTGAAAATGTTTAAACATTTGCCTCTATGTCTGTTATGACAGTTCATTTTCTTAATCTTATGTTATGTGTATGAATATTTTATGTAGTGAAAGGGGAGAAGCCCTGGCCTGCTTTTTGTCCGGCCGGCTCCCGCAC
>LOEQ01004653.1:16651-29632 GCA_001685075.1 Bramus lutescens | reverse complement strand
AAAAACAATGACATCTTGAATTTTGCATGCAAATGGATGGAAATAGAAAACACTATCTTGAGTGAGATAAGCCAGATTCCAAAATATTAATATGGTATGTACTCACTTATTAGTGGATTCATAAACAAAGGACATTGAGCCTATAGTTTGTGATCCTAGAGAAGCTAAACGATAAGGTGAACCCAAAGAAAAATATATATAGATCCTCCTGGAAATTGAAAGCAGACAAGATCACCAGGCAAAAGTTGGGAGCATGTGGGTGGGAGTGGAGTGGGGGAAGGGGAGGGAGGAGAGAAAAGAGTGAAGGGGAGGTTTGGGGAGAGCTTGGGGGAGTGGGATGGTTGAGTTGGAGGAAAGACAGATATGGGAGCAGGGAAGAAGATATCTTAATTAAAGGAGACATTGTGGAGTTGGCCAGAGGCTTGACTCTAGAGGGGTTCCCAGGTATCCACGGGGATGTCCCCAGCTAGGACACTGGGCATTGGAGGAGAGGGTGCCTGAACTGGCCTTGTCCTGTAGTCAGACTCATGACTATCTTCAGTATCACCATAGAACCTTCGTGCTGGGACAGATGAAGATAGAGACAGACACCCACATTGGAGCACTGGACTGAGCTCCCAAGTTCCAGTTGAAGAGCAGAAGGAGGGAGAATATGAGCAGGGAAGTCAGGACTGCGAGGTCCACCCACTGAGACAGTGTACCTGAGCTAATGGGATCTCACCAAATCCAGCTGGACTGGGACTGAAAGAGCATGAGATCAAACTGGACTCTGAATGTAGCTGACAATTGAGGCAGACTGAGAAGCCAATGGTAATGGCACTGGGATTTATCTCTGCTGCATGTACTGGCTTTTGGGGATCCTATTTTATTTGTATGCACACCTTCCTAAGCCTGGATGGAGGGGGGAGGACCTTGGACTTCCCACAGGGCAAGGAACCCTGACTGCTCTTTGGACTGGATGAAGAAAGGGGAAGAGTGAGTGGGGGAGTGGGATGGAAGTGGGAGGAGCAGAGGAAGTGGAAATTTTGAATTCTATTATTTATAAAGTCATAAAAATAATTATTAGAAAAAGAAAAATGAATTAATGAAAAAATTTGAAAAAACAATAATTTAGATAAAATTTCTATAAAGACATCATATTGCATATATTAAATATATATTATTGTCAAAGATTCTTAATGTTAATTAATTATTACTAATTAATAATTAACTAATGAATATTTATCAAGCAAATCAGTTAATGTTTAACTGATACCTACTGGCTGTCACTGATGCTTTGATTATATCATGGCATTTTCTCTGTAATACTTAAAATATATGGCATTATGATGATGATTTTGGAGATACGGTTGAGAGGGTTTTTTTAGGTATGTAATCAATCTTTTATTCTCTGTGTGTTGCATCATTCCTGCTGCACACCATGCAACCACTGTGAATCTCATTGCTTCCAGTGGTATGCATATTTCATGGCCATATCTCTTCTTCCTATTATGCATTCCCAGACCTATATAACTCAATGGAACTCTCCCTAAGGCCTATATAAGACAATACCTATTCTCTTTTTAAGTAAATATGGAATATAGAATCCTTTTACTTACCTCTTAATGACATAAGTTAAAAAGTACATGAAGTTTTTATAGTGATCTGAATTAAAAGACTGATTCTAATCTTTGCTTAATTTTACTTAATTTTTTGTATATTTCCTTAATTTCACTTAGTTTTAAAGCAAACACTATTTAATCTTTCCTGTTACAACTTTCTATTTACACAAAATCATGCACTTCAAATTATGTTCTTGTGGTCCAATGAAGTCTTGATCTTCCTAGCTGAGTGCAAGTACTTCAATAAAGACTGTCCCCATCACTTTTAGTTAATATATTTCTATATCAAAGCCTATAAATATCCAAATTGTTGCTATTCTTACCATAAATTAATTTTATGAATGTGTCAAATACTTGAATATTTTTTAAAAAACGTGATTTATTTATTATTGTACCTGTGTATATATGATTGTATGTGTGTGTGTCCATTTGTGAGGGTATACATGTGCTACAATCCTCACTTTGTGGCAATGTCTTTCTTGTTCACTGTTGTACATGCCAGTATCACTGGCCTACCATCTTTCAGGGATTCTCCTGTCCCTACTTCCTGTCTTACCATAGTAGTGATGAGAATAAATACATAGACCACAGCATTCACCTTTTCCAGAGTTTTAGGGAATCAGAACTCAAATTAGTTGTGACCCTGGAGGTCTTTGAAGATGATCTCCGACCTGTCCTTCTGTTGACTGCTCTGAAGATGTCTCTTGCAAAAGCAAGTGCTAACAACGGAGCTGTTGTTAATGCTGATACCCAATAATAATTGGAAAAGTTTGAGGACACAAAAAATCTACAGTTATCTGAGGTCAGTGTTTGCTTCATAAATGAATGTGGGCCTCAGGTTCTCATTACTTAAGGTGAAAAAATGTTCTCCTCTAGGTCACAGTTTTATTGCTGTCTGGTCGGGGGCACCCTCCAGCAGGGCAGGGCTTGAATAGGAATCCACTGAGTCAGGGAAGCTAAACTTTTCTATCTGAGGGGGATTAGGGGAAAAGACACTCACAAACTCTCTTGGTGGGTTCCTTCTTTTTTCTTTTTCTTCTTTGTTCTCTCTCCTCTTTATTCTCTGTCATTTATCTCATGTTGTTTTACAGTTTTTATACCCCTACAGAATCTTCCAGGCAGTACAAGACTCAAAACACTTGCATTCCATTTCCAAGTGAATAATCATAGGTAAAAACATGTTTTTCATCTTCCTCACATGATTACACATTTTAAGTATAAAAGTTTAATTTATTGCAGGTGAAAAACAAATTATCCCAAGAACCCACATGCATTCATACCTAAGTAACTTGTTATAGATTTGCTATGTGGCAAGGCGTTTTTGTCAGGTCTTTTACTGGCAGGCTGCATTTTTCAGTTACAAAGAAAGGGCCAGTTACTTTATTACTTATCTTGAAAGCTAATCTTATAAGAAATCTTAAAGAAATCACAAACATAAACTTTTATATATAAAAAAGAATCAGTCAAAAATCTGTATAAGCTTTCATTATTATTACAAAATTAGACAGTACAGCTTAGGGAAGGGTCATTTGCCAATCCACAGGTAAAATTGCACAGCAGAACAGGATGTTTCCAAGAGATAAACACATTATATTGCAAGCAATGAAGCTCTCCCCACATCTACTCACACCGTGCTAGTTACCAGAAAAAGACAGTTGTAGCAAACACGCAAAGGCACAGCAGAAGCAAGACATTCTAGAGTTTGGTGTACCATGTCCTTGCCTAATCAAGATTGGCACAGCAAAGGATTCCCTTCTGATAGGCTGACAATTGGAACTTCCATCGCAGCTCGCTGCTCCTCTGGCATGTCCAATGTTAGAGTCCTAAGTATGATCTTCTAGGTCTGGTGGAAGACCGATGGCCTATACTATCTTTCACCTTAAACTCAAAAAATTGAAGTTTTCTATTCAATTTTCAGTGAAGGGCTGAGGTGACCAGAAAGTCTGTGCTTTCTTACAAATCTGCATTACCACACCAGACACCTCCTCCTCCAATAATCTCAGATATTTCCTCCATCCTGACTATGTACATTTCCCCCTTATTCTTTGTATGACCTCCCATTGGGTCACCCAGCCATTAAAAATGCAATGTTTTATTGTTCGGTATTTTCCTGGCAGCTGTTTCATAGCATGGTGCCTGATAGTCTCCAGGTGCTATTCCATGGAGAAGCATGCATCTCTAGAGAGCCAGCCATTTGCCATTAGTTTCTGTAATAAGGCCAGAACATGCCTTCTAGTTTGATATATGCTAATCAGCCATCTGGCCATCAGATTGCTCAAGTAACCCATTGCTTATATTGTCCTACCTGACTTCAAACTGAACGTTGAGTTCCAACTCTGGGACATTTCCACCAGCTATTTTCACAGTTTTGACATGAATGTTTCTGAAAAGTTTACCTTCTCAGAATTGTAGGATGTCCCAGGGAAAAATCTTTGTGGTTTTACCGACTGTTTTATGGGCCACCTATCTCACCTTGTAGACTCAAAAGATCGAAGAAACGGCTAGAGGTCAATCTCTTTGGCAGACATAGCGGTGCATTTTGAACTACCCCTTTACCCTGTTCTTTTTCTCGAGAATTTATGTATGCTTTTAACATTTTATTCCCTTTGGAGATGTCTGGCCAAAGGTTCACTGAACAGAGATACCCAGCAATCTGGCAGCTTCATTCAGATGTGTCAGATCTCCAGTAGGGTTCAGAGTTGCATGTATCCAAGAGAATTATTTCTCAGGAAAAGTAGGGCCCCTAGTACTAATTGATTGAATAATACCATCTTCTTACATATTTTATATTTTAAATTTATTTTTATGTTCATATTTTAAAATAATCCTACAAAGTACCTAGAAATATTGTAGACCATGGACACAAGGCTTAGAGATGTATCAACTTGAGCAGCCTCATACTTTGTGAATAATGTATTGTGGTTTTAAATTTGATCTCTACAAATAAAATACATTTTTCCCAATGAACCATGCCATGCTGTTTTCAGGCTACATCACCCAAAAGGCAAAAATGAACAGGCATGCTGACTTTTCTTTTTCCAAAACTTAGCAAGTGAGAAAAGTGTGAGTGAGCCCAGAAAAAATATATACAAACTACTATATCTGCTTTCTGTGTTATGACCTTTTTTAGAAAACTAAGAAGAAATGTAAGCAAGAAGAAAGTATAAGTGCAGAGCTGAGGTTCAACTTGTGCTCAGCATATATAAGGTCTTGGGCTGATCTCCATCACGATATAGCCCCTCATGATAAGGAAGAAAACTAGAAGGAGGTAGAAGAAGAAATAAAGCGCCTATTTTTAAACATTATTGTCCTTCCTCCTGGCAGATTAATTGCTTCCTCAGACCACTGAAAAACTATCAGAAAATTTCCAACATTACCAGCTTGTAAAATTAATGAATATCAATGTCCCGAGAATGTGCTTTTATTTTCCCCATTGCTCCTCTCATATAATGAATATGATCCACTTAAACTCTGCATTACAGAACAAACAAACAAACAAAAACCTAGTTTTGATACCAAAAAACATTTGTGCCCTGCTTTTCTGAAATGAAGATTGCTGAACAGATTTAAGCAAATGGCCTCTTGCTCATCTTCAGGGAGTTGTGTTGGTAAATAGTTATAAGGAACCTAATGTTGGATTATTTCTACCTCATATCACTGCCCATATTGTGACAAACTTCACATTTGTTTGCCCACTTTTTAGTTCTAAATTCCATTCAATAATATATTTTTTGTACCAAAGCAGAATTAGAATACTTTCATGCCAATTGCAAAATCATATCAGGTTTTCTCAGTTTTCATCATTATTTGGATTTTAGTTTGAAAAATAAAAGATTCTTCTCATTACCTCTAGATTATATGCACATAGAATTATAGACTTTAAGTTGAATTATATAGTGTATTACCATTTAAACTAATGAATAAAATGATATATTAATGAGTCTGGTAACATTCTCTATTGCATACATGCAACCCTTGAGAGCTTCTCTATGGCCCAGCAGAGGGTACTATACCGCACCCACACAGGCAGTACTAAATGGACTCTTTGAGATTAGAAAAGAATGTGTAAAGCTGGGAGGGGGAAGAAAACCCAAAGAAAATCTAATTACAGACAAACATTTAAACAAGAATAATGACTTTTTCTTAAATATTTAATGTCATTTTCTTCTTCTAAGGCTTACATTTATTTTTATTATTTTTTTCTGAAATTAAAATATAATTACATAATTTCCCCTTCTTCTTTCCTTCCCTCCAATCCTTTGATGCCCTATTTTACTCCATCTTTAATTCATGGTCTCTTTTTATTTAATGTTACACAGAAGCAGACACACACATACATGTATGTATATCTACACACAACTTTCTCAGCCTATTTAATAGGTGTTATTCATGTGGATTTGATTTCAGGGCTGGCCACTTTGTATTGTGTAATCAATTATGGGATCATCCCTAGGGAACCCTAATTCTCCTGTTGTTCATATTCCTTGGCAGCCTGGACCTCTTCATCTAGGTTTGGCACCCCATGGTATTTCTTCCTTCCATATTAGCATGTCTGTAAGTGTTGTCCATGTCTAGGTATTGTTTAAACAGTCATACTGTTGAGACAACCGTGGATGAAATTTTCATGTCTTTCCTAGGAGTCACAACTTCCCAGTGCATCAACCCAAACTAGATGATCATATTAATAAATTAGTTTTAAATGTGCTGTTAGTGCAGAATGTTCAGATTTATAACTTATTATTATCATTTTAACTGAAAATAATTGCATATAATGATGTTCCAATGCAACACAAAGGGAATTGTTCTTAATTTACATATAAATTATAGTTAATAATATGGAACTTTTCAAAAAACAGCATGAATAGATTTCACATACTGCATACCAGTGAACCAAAATTTGAGTTAACATAAAATTTTCATTATTTGTATTGATTAATGTATGTTATGCTTTTAGAATATATGTCATGATTTGAATCTGCAATGCCTTCCACAGGCTCTTGTTGCGAGTGGCTGATTTCCAGTTTTTGGTGCTCTAGTGAAGGTTGAAGAACTTTGTAGGGTGGCCTGGCCTGTAACTAAAATGTGTCTTTGAAGGTTAACCATCCATGATTCTTGGTCAGTGCTATTTCCAACCTGTCACAACACAGACAAGGTGACACTATACATTCTTGATGTCATAGAATGAGCCACTTCGCTCACCTCTTTTAAGCTTTTGTCGTAATGTAATTTTGCTACAATGATGAGAAAAAAATCTGATGTGATATATCAGCATAAGAAGATTCTTCAAAAATTATTTCAAAATGTCCCCCAGGATAAATTTCTTTTTTTTCTTTTGTATGATAATTTTGTTTTCATAGTCATTGAACATAGTGATACAAATCTCATATGTCTTGATATCTACCACAGTTCTGAAGAAGGCTCTGAAAAGATTCTGTATGTAAATGTCAGTATTCAGAGAGATCCTTGGTCAATAATGATTCCGTTCTTATGATTTTGTTCTGTATTGCTTCCAGGGCCACACTTGACTCTAAGTACAGTGCTTAATAATGGCAGGTAAGTTCGATTAAAAAAGAAAACTGCTTCAGTAAGCTGAAAAAGTCTCAGTATACCTTCTGTGACTTTTTTCAGTCATCTTCAAAAGATTTAATCTATGAAGTAAATAATGATATTAGTGAAAATGGTTTGACTCTACCAATTTGTCTATAAGACTGAGATGTGTTCTACAGGAAATAAAACGGTTTTAGTAGAGTATATGAAAAGGATGTATAGAATAGTTGGAAGAATAAAGGAAGAGTACTTATGGAATATTGATCAAACAAATCACCAGGAAATTCAATTCATGAGAGAATTGAAGGAATACAATTTCATGGGGAAATCTATCAGCTGCTTCCTAATATTTAAAACAGTGGTGGAGTATAAAGGGGTCTCAAGCCCTTGATGCCCAGTTTCAAAGCACAAATTTAAGAATGACTTAGGAGGTAAAAATATGTCTTTGAGTTTAGGGAGTATCTAATGTGTTACTGCCATGATAAGGGCTTTGAGTCATTCCTCTATTTCCATTCCCCTGAATGCCTTTGGAATGCACGATTATTGCAATTATATTATTTTTATATTGTGTTGTTGTCGGAGGCTGCTTGTTCATTCCCAGCTGCCCAGACTCAAAATAACCACACAGAAACAGTATTAATTATATCACTGCTTGGCCTTTTAGCTCTAGCATCTTATTGTCTTGCTCTTATATCCTAAACTAAACCATCTCCGTGAGCATCAGTGTGAGGTCATGGACTAAGGTAAAGTTTTGATGGGCTCTGGCAGAGGCATCTATCTCCTGTGGAGGCTACATGGCTTGTCTCTAACTCTGCCTACACTCTTTCTATATCTTTTCCAGGCTGGGTATATTCTATTAAGCCATTGCCTGAAAGCAAGTTCTTTATTAGCCAGTGGTATACAGAGGGGAACCCCATATCACTGTTTTGCTTACTATTTCTGTCTTTTAGTTATTCTAGTATTGTCAGTTTTCACTCCAATTCTGATTTTAATTTTTTTCCTATCAAGGAGTAATAAAAAGATAAAAATAAAATGAGTAATGTCCTGCCTTAATAATTTTGTTAATATTTTAATATTTGTGTATTTTTGCTTTGCCATTTATATGCATGTACCTGTGTAAAAACAGAAAACATTGCTGGAATGTTCATAAAATGAATAACTGTGGAAAGAAGTCAGAAGTGTAATTTTACACAGTGCCTTTTTTGACACTACCAATAAAATATATAAAATGAACAAAGTATTTTATGGGCTGATACATTCATTGTACTACTATTGTAATAAAATAGTAGAAACTTGAAAGTATTTCAAAATATTGGTATAGTTAAGTAAATTATGATGTCTATGTGAAAGTTTTCATAGTAAAATGAGTGGGAATAGTTTGTGTAAGTGGAACGGTCTTACTTAAAACTGAAAGTGAAAATATAGTCCTACCTAATGTCTGATTTGACTTAAGGCACAAGAAAGAACACGTACCAACACTGTTCAAAAATTAAGAACACAGACTAGAGACCTGGGGTAAAATGAAACATTACTGNTATATATATAATGAATGACTCCTAATGATATTCTGTTACACTCATAGATCTGTACCTTTTCCAGTCATCATCAAGGATGCTTCATCCAGCAACAGATGGGAACAGATGCAGAGACCCACAGGTAGATATTATGTGGAGAGAGTGTCTAAATGTGAGATCTCCATCAGACTCCTCCCCTAGGAATTCTAGAAATCCTACAGAAGAGGAGGCAAAAAAATTATAAAGGCCAGAAGCCTAGGGGATGGAAAACTTCAGGAGAATACAACCCTCTGAATCAAATAAACAAGGGACATATGAGCTCAGACACTAAAGCAGCAAGCACAGAGCCTACATGAGTGTGCGCCAGGTCCTCTTTATATATATAGCTCTTAGCTTAGTATTTTTACGGAATTCCTTATTGTGAGAATAAGTGGGTCTCTAACTGTTATGTCAGCTCTTGAGACTCTTTTTCTAGTCTTGTGTTGCTGTATCTACCTTCAATATAATATTAGTTTTATTATATTTTATTTTATTTTATCATGCTTGGTTGCAATATCTGAGATCCTAAGAGTGGTTCTTCATGTGTGGGCCATGACCCCTTTGTAGGATCTAATGAGCCTTTTACAGAGGTCATCTAAGACCAACAAAAAACACAGGTATTTACATTATAATTCATAACAGCAGCAAAATTACAGTTATAAAATTGCCTTGAATCACAGCAACAGGAAGGTTGTGAATCCTTATTTAGGAACATGTTCTTTTCTAATGAGACAGAAAGAGTGTGACTCTGGAGGGAGGGAAGTGTGAAGCGACTAGGATGAGTAGAGAGAGACTATAATCAGAATATATTCTAAATAAAGGATAAAATTTTGAAAATTAAAAACAATTACCTCAATCCCCCCAAAAGGAAAGAAAAATGTAGGTTAGAAAATTAAATAGATACCATGCTAAGTATGAAATATAAGAAGCTTAAAATGATTGAAACAAAACATGATAATAATAACTGGGTTGGGGTATTCTGATTATGCACTTTCATTTCTTTGTTGTACTTTTAATGTTCCAACTCCTTGAGAAAGGAGACTTTGGCTAATATGAAAATAAGGTATCCACTAAAGGACCAGAAATTAGTATATTTGATTAATCCTTCCTGGAATCCTATAAAGATCAATGTCCTAGATTTAAACTCCAGGAAGAAGAAAATGGATCATCTTGTTTCCATAGTTGAATGTTAAGCCAAGATTGCTAATATATGGATGCATTAAAGTGAGATTAGGAGATAATATAAAATTATTAAATAATTGAGGTATATTTTACTACTAAGGTAGTGTAGGTTCTCTTCTTTAAAGTTTTGTACATTGCCAGAAGGGCTAATGAATGAAGGTAGACGTTGAAGTAATACCAAAATTAGCCAAAGAAAAAATTTAAAAATCCTCCATTTTCTAATTATTCCAGAGAAATGAGACAGGGTTATTTGAGTGAGTCTATATTGTTGTGGCAATTTTCTAGCTATAGTTAATATATATTAGGAAGACAATGTCCTCTATGAGAGAACCCTTAGACCTTCTTGATGAGACACAGTAGTTGAAGGATTCCTTTTAGACAATATTCTGCACTGAAAAAAAATTCCTTTCCATCTTGACATTGTCTATTACATCTTTCGAGTTGGTCACAGATGTGTAATATTGAGTGTTTCTACATGATTCACATCTCTAAACCTGTCTTCTGTTTTGTCAGATTCTCAGAAGGCCAGAACATTACATATGACCTTTTGTCTCAACCCCTTCGGCTGGCTATTCACCATCATCATTTCCCCAAGAGGCTTCAAGCTCTCCTTTTTTGACAGAAGGCCCTGACACTTTCTCATTTTCACATGTTTGTTCAAAGAATTCTTAAAAGGAAAAAAAAAACAGAAAAAGACAAGACACTGCCCTATACTACAGGAATTCTGTTGCCGTTTTGTAGGATAAATGGCGAAAAGTGAATATTCTCATGTTTCCCCATGTTTGAACTTGCCCAGAAAGAAATCTAGTACAACTCTTCTAGCTAAGACCAGTACACCATTATTTAAAAAGGTTCCTTACCATCTCCTTTGACCAGCCTTGGTAGGCTGTATATACTATTTTAACTACCGACTCTACTTTGGAGACAAAGGCACAATCTGGTCATTGGATTAGTGATGGACTGATGAAGCCCATAGTCTAAAGCCCATAGACTAAGACCTCCCCTCCTCTTGGAAGATACAGTTCCCAAAACCAAACCTGGTGAACATTTCAAGATAAGCATCAGGGCAGAGATTCTGTAATATCTTTATGCATTTCACAGAAGGCATAGAAAGAGTAATAACTTTTCATCAGATGAGACTTAGAGAACTAACTCAGGTCTTGTTGTGAATACTATTTTAACTAGTGTTACATTTGTCTATGCTGCAGAATATTACTTTAACTATATAAGAATGTGTCACGCTGGTTTATGTTGCCTTTATTTAATAATGTAAAAATGTGTTGTATTTTTTCAACTTTCCTGTCTATGACACTGGTTTGTCTAATAAAAAAAAAACTTAATGACTAATAGCTAAGCAGAGAAAGGATAGGCAGGGCTGGCAGGTAGAAAGAATGGGACAAATGCAGGACCAGAACCCAGGAACCTGCCAGCCAGAGAAGAGAAGCAGTGAAAGTTAGATATACAGAAAGAATAAAAAAGCAAAAATTCCCAAGGCAAAGATAGGTAAAGAGAAACAAGTTAATTTAAGTTAAAAAATAAACAAGAAAACAAAACAAACAACAACAAAAACAGCTAGCTAGAAACCATCCTAAGCTAAGACAAGCATTCAGAACTAATAAGAAATCTCCATATCATGATTTGAGAGATGGTTGGAAGCCCAAAAGAAAAACCCTGGTAAATGGTCTCACTGAAAATGTACTGGTGCACTCTCGACTAGCTGACAACATACATAAACATGTCAGCCTAAATCGAGACAATGCCAAAAACCTTGACATTCTCATAAAGGATTTTATCAATAATCTGTCTGCATATATAATGTAAAAATTTCAAAAGCTAAATGGGTACCCACAAAGCACTTTTCCCACTTTGCTAGATAAAGTCTTTAAGTTATTCAGTAGCCAGGAGGAAGCCTTGAAGCCAAGAGAAAGGGGAAGAAAACAAAATGTGGCAAGTGGTAGATTTCACTCATGGCAGCTTCCATAGCTGGCTTCACGTTCATACCAGGGAATCTTCAGGTGTTTCTTCATATGACGCTGTGTAATTCTCACTGTATGAAGCCTCGATTCCTTATGGAGAGAGCAAAGTCGATCACTGTCTGTCCCCTTACCTGCCACAGAGATGTCTTCAACAAGCTCCTACTACTGTAACCAGTCAAGATAAATCAATGCCCAACATCTCTCCTATATCAACTTTGCAAATACAAAAGCAATTCAAAGTGTGATGGCTCCTCTTTCTCAATATCTAAAGTCCAGGGACATCACAACCAGTTAGAAATGATGATCAGATCTTTGATTAAAAGAAAATATCATCCTGGTAAACAAGTTTGACCTGGAGGCTGTAGAGATTATTGTACCTTCCAAATGTATAGAAAAGCTTTGGATGATCCTAGCATGACAGGAACTAGGGTTAGTTTCTTAATCAACATGGGGTCTTTTCTTCTGCTTTAATTAACTTCCCTAAACCTACCTTTCAGTCTCCTATACTCCTCACTAAAATTAACAGGAGATTTCAACCAGGTCACCACACCTCTTCTGGTGTGATCCTTAGAAAACACATCTTTAAATGTTTTTTAAATATTTAAATTTGCCTTGCAATCTTGTTTGCTTCCAACTTCCAGGAGGATCTATATATGGCATTCCTTGGGTTCACCTTGTTATTTGGCTTCTCTGGGCTTGTGAACTATGGGCTTAATGACCTTGGTTTATGGCTAGAGTCCACAAATGAGTGAGTACATACCATATTCAACTTTTTGGGTCTGGGTTATCTCACTCAGGATAGTGTTTTCTATTTCCATCCAGTTGCATCCAAAATTCAAGATGTCATTGTTTTTTTGCCACTGAGTAGTACTCTAATGCGTGTATATTCCATACTTTCTTTATCCATGCTTCCATTGAGGGGCATCTAGGTTGTTTCCAGGTTCTTGATATTACAAATAATGTTGCTATGAACATAGTTGAAGAAATGCTTTTAAGTATGATTGGGCATCTCTTGGGTATATTCACAAGAGTGGTATTGCTGGATCCTGAGGTAAGTTGATTCCCAAGTTACTGAGAAACCGCCACACTGATTTCCAAAGTGGTTGCACAAGTTTGCATTCC
>LOEQ01004653.1:0-12336 GCA_001685075.1 Bramus lutescens | reverse complement strand
GAGAGAGAGAGAGAGAGAGAGAGAGAGAGAGAGAGAGAGAGAGAGAGGACATGGTCCATCACTGAGAACATCAATTTTGATATATACAGTGGGTCCCTTACATTTCAGAGACAAACGAATGCCAGGATGGATAGATCCTCTGTCACAAATATCATGCTTACGGTTAGTAACCTCCCCTGTAAGTGGTTTGGTCAGTTTTTACTAACACAACTTGATGTAGACAGCAGGAGATTCTTTTGTCCAGACAAAAACAAAGACTTTCAGAAATCAGGGAGCGATACTGATTGACACACTCAAGGCAACTGTGAAACAGGAAGGTAAAAAGATATATGATATATATGAAAAAATGACAAGAAGGTGGTATGAATAATGATCCTTCCAAGGCATCTCTGGATCAATACTGTAATTTCACTTATTCAAAAAGGAGGGAGGAATACAGATTCTCCTTTATTTGGCCAAACTGAGGTAAATATACTTCTTTGTTATTATCCGTTGTATTTGAGGCAGAATAGAAAAGTCAGGAAAGTTATGAGAACAAGAAGGCCATAAACCTAGAGTCAGATGGAAATATCACTAAGTTAATATCTGCATAAGACCGTTTGTACTTTCCCAGATGTAATCTGTGATGATAGGAATCTCACTAGAGAACCCATTCCCTGGGTAGGGCATGGTCTAAACCTTTTGGGCCATATAAATAAATGTTCAAGTATATAATGCATAGCTGTCATTTCACACCAATGAAACTAATGTAGAGTTATTTACTTCTCAATGTGTATTATTCACATGATTTTCTTAGTCTTTTCAGGTTTCTATAACAAAATGACATCCATCAGGTGACTTTAATAAGCATTTGCTCCCCACCGATCCAGAAACAGAGTTCTAGAAAGGTCATTATGAATGGTTTTACCTCTCTTTAGCTTTCATATCTTCAAGATTGGGGCATTATATAAATAGCAGATTCCTGCTAAAGAATAATGAACTCCTGTCTTCCCCTTGAGCTCAGATATACAGACTCCATTAGATTGAGAATTGAAATCTCAAAGTTGAAATGAGTAAGGAGAATTTAATAGAAATAATTATGCAAATCTTGTGACATACAAAATCTAGTCTATTTTAAAACACTTTTCATGCATTTCTTTTGGCATGTCTAACTTAACTATTGCATAAAGCTGTTATTTTAAATTTTTTTCACTGTGATACACACAGAAAGTTTTTAGAAACAACAGTGTGTTTTCAAATTGTGTCTGCTTCTAGAAAACATCTTTTCCCTGATATTGCTTGGCAGTTTCAGACAAGCAATTGTCTTCTTAGTTATTGAACACACACACACACACACACACATGCACAAACACACACACACAATATACTAGATACCCATCAATGCATTTCAAAGGCAATTATAATCCGTGGTTCATCCGCTTTGGTCTGTAAATCTATAATGAAGGGAAGGGTGAGATGTTTACTTAAGCCAGATGTAAAATACAGTAAGTGTATTGCAATGACCTGTAATACTTCATGGATGACTGTGTACATTATATACAAAATGTTTCCCAGAAACCAGCACATATTTACCAAGCCTCATCCTGACCTAAGGGATCATCTGGAACTGAAGGGACAGATGCTGTGAGTCTGTCACCTTCACAGCTGCTTGCTTTTCCTCCAGAACTTTCGGGTTAGCTCTTTAAGGGAGAGTGAGAGGGACAAAGCTTCCCAGCCTATGGGATGTAACATTTGTATCCTTACACAGAAACCTTCCCTTTTTGGTCTGGCATTTCCCAAAGGGAGAAAAGCAGCAAGCTGATAACCATGGTCTGCTAGTGCTGCACAAATTAGCATGAGCAAATCATCTGCTTGTGTTAGCCCTCACTGACTAGCCTGAGAGGATTAGCTAACTCCCTCCCCAACCCCCAAGCCTGGGCTACACACCATTTTAAGTAAGATTCACAGGATACTCCCATCTAACTGGATAGTCTCTTTATCAGCTTCTTACTGTCTGAAAACATTCTTGGACTGCTTTGGCAAGGAACTAATTTCTCCATATTGCTCAATGCATTTATGTTTTCTGTACACAGCAATCAAGTTGTAGAAATTAGCTTATGCTAGAGAGAGAATTCTTATCTGGATGTTTCTCAACAAAATAATGCACTGTACTGGAATATGGAGACGGAGGGGCTGAATGCCACAGAATCTTGCGTTTCCTTTTAAGTTTACAGGGCTTTCTAAATTGTTGTGCCTTGTTAAGGACATATGTTTCATAAGGCACTGTGTCTATTTGGCTAAACTTGTTTACAGTGTGTTGTAGTGATTACCAGATACCATGAACCCACTGCTTATGAATGGAGTCAGAACAATAAGATCTTCAAAGGGATATTTCTAGTGTCTTTCTGTTGATATGCTCAGAAGCAGAATATAATAGAGTGATTTTCAAGACATCATAGTGCTTTCATTTAAAGATATAGAGAAAATAACAAACTTGTTTTAAGACATGACTCTAGCTGAATGTTTACTCATTAGTTAGATAAGGTTTCCATAGAGACTGGATGCAGATGTCCTCAATATTCTATAAAAAGGAAATGCAGCCTTATGAACAGCAAGTGGACATCAAGCTAATTATTTAATTATCTCTGTATGATGTTAACATAAAATGTTCAAATTTGAAAGGGGAGAGGAAGAGACTCTCTCTTTCTAAGTACAGAATTTTTTTGGTACTTTATTTTTATTGTAGGAGGCAGACAGATTCGGGTCCCAGGAGTACTTCTCTCAGAAAAGAGGAAGTCCCCAAAGTCAGCAAATGACACTCCTCTGTTTCATGGGGCAAGTAAACCTTAGGCTAACAGGTTGGTGTTATCAACGAAAGAAGCAGCTCTTATCATAAAGCAATAAAAGATGACTCATTCTGCCACC
Source organism: Bramus lutescens (assembly GCA_001685075.1). Lineage (NCBI taxonomy): Eukaryota > Metazoa > Chordata > Mammalia > Rodentia > Cricetidae > Bramus > Bramus lutescens. The sequence continues at coordinate 9,432 of LOEQ01004653.1, read as the reverse complement.
AAATGTGAGTGCACACTGTCCAGAACCACAGATAAAGGATTCCTTAAATAGCATGCTTCATTGAGGTATTAATTTCATGAACTTTTATAGCAACAGATCAAATAACACCATAAGACGACTCTTTCTAAATACACTGTAAGGTCCATAGGGCAAGTCATATGCAGCAAAGCAACGAAACCTCACATAGACCTAGATAGAATCTGACAACATTCTCTTTTTTATTTTTTATTGATTTTTATTGATCTCTCCATTTTTCTCTGCTCCTCTCCCTGTCTCTCCCTTCCCCTTCAACCCTCTCCCAAGGTCCCCCATCTGACAACATTCTTAAGCCTTTAGGTTGGTGGAAACTTGGCATCTGTTTCTGTATTTCAAAGGATTTATTAATGGTCACAAAAATGCTAGGTAATATACCTAAGAGGGCTAAATGCTCACCAAGAGTGTTAAGGTTGTTCCAGGACATTTTGACTCTGGGTTTGGAGCATCAAAGCCTCTCCAGTCATTGATGTTCTAATTGGTTAGTTAATCAGACTCTGCAGACAGCTTCGTTCCAGGACCTCTGAGTCAAAGTATCTTGCAATTTTAGGTCCCTACTATCTGCCTTAAGAGCCCAGATTCTCATAAAAGATTCTCTTTACTTCCTTTACAAGGAAATTTGACCAATTTCAAACTTCATGTCAAATGAAACTCTTGTTCTTGTTTAGTCTAATTATGTTTTCTCCGGTACTCTTCACGATTTGTGTAAGTCTCCTGACTGCAACTCTCCCGTGTTGGTGTTGTTTCTGTGCCTTTGACTTTGTTTCCTCAAGCATTTTGCCAGCCTGTCATATCAGCAACAGGTTATCTTTAATATACTTCTTTAAATTTGTTTACATAACGGTTTCCAGCTGTTATGTGTTAGAGTCACAGACTCTCTGCCTCATTTAGTACTTCTGACACTAGACTAGTCTTTCACTACATACACTTAGATTACATCCTCTACTGCCCACATGTAATATCTGAAGAATTCTGGAAAGCTCCAGTTGCACAGAGGGCCTCACAAACAGCTGTATAAAGGTTGATCTTCATTGTCTACTTGACAGTGGTTATTATCACCAAGGAGATTGATCTGGCACACTTAGCACACATCTGTGTCTGTTGAAACATTTCTAATTCAAAAGATTACCTGAAAGAGAAAGAACCAACCTAAATATGGGTGGCACCACTCAGTATGTTGAAGACTCATTCAAAATCAAAGGGCCAAAATGCAAAAAGCATTCATCAGCCAGCATTGTCTTCCTCTGACTCCTGGGAAGACGTGGTGTTAGGTTCTGCTTGAGATGTCATACCATCCATGCCTTCTGGACTGAACCCTCGACATTTGGGTGTAACAGTAAAATTCTTGTCCTCTAACAGATTATTTAAGTAGATTTTCACTCATGATATCATCCTCTAATACTCTTCCGAGCATATACACCATTATATGTTGTTTACTTCTTCCTTAACACATTAGCCTAGTCATATTCTATGTATCATCTCTTTGATTCTAGGATGTAATTCTTCACACTTCTGGTAGATGCTTACTGCAAATACAAGACTAGTGTCGTGATTTATGTCTATCATACCAGTACTGGGAGACATGATGCAGTGGAATAGGGCCCTGTATTATAAGGACAAAGCTGAATAAAAGAGAAAAAGAGAGAAATAAATGAAATAAAAGATGGGAGAGGTAGGTAATGATAATCCTTAGACTGCCTCTTAGAGGTTATTAGAAAGCAGTTCCTAATTGTGTGCAAACGGACTGGCTGAACAGATGAGTACTAGGCACAGCTTCCCTGTGGAATCATCCTAATGACTTCACAACTAGGCTTTTGCTTACATATTCTAAAGAGTGATGATGGTGATAATTATCATTTTCTACAAAACCAAAATTTAATTTTCCCTTGAAGTATGACCATATTCATACTTCAAAAATCATAAAATGGAATGCTAAACTATTGCTTATAAAATGGGAAAAGGCATTACTTTCTCAGAAACTTTAACTGTGTGTTGGCAAAGGATAATAAAACATTATGACACCTTCGATTTGTAAATCAAATACATATACATTTATATACCTGTGGTGAGGTTAAAAGGAACAGAAAGGAAATGTACTTACAAATTAGTATGAACTGTATCTTCTTCAAGGGAAATTGAGAATAATTAGGCAGAAAGTTACATGGATGATGAATTAAACTCCAAGCAGCACAGTCAGCCTGTGAGTCTGCACACAGGAAAATATTCTTGTTCATTCTTTAACTGAAGAATCAGATTGTATTGGAATGGTCCTCACCTACACAAATTCCATATTTCACTGAATATTGCTTGAAAAGTGCATTGCAGTCAGGAAGAAATCTTACTGTATTTGAATAGTCATGTATACTTATACAAGAATATTTGAGATTACATATATTGATGCAAAGGTTACTATTCCTCGACAAGAAGTTAAACATATATAAAATGCATTTTTGTGGTCTGACATAATCATAAAAATCACTTAGAAAGCACACCTGTAAAACTCTAGGCTCTGGAGCTATAATGAGTACACTAAAAAAAATGTACCTTCATCCCTTTTATTGCTGCAACACCACCATATACATTAAGAAACACCTGAATCATGGTTACAATGTTATGCACATTGTCCCAGTATTCTGGTTATTCTGACTAGGGTCATATGGAATCACAGAGTGGTTTTCATTTGCATTTCCCTGATGACCAAATTTGTTAAACATTTCAAACAAATATTTATTGGCACATCTTCTTTAAGTACTATTTGCTCACTTCGTTAACTGATTCATTGACTGGCAGCTTTATATTGTTGATGTCTACATTTTTCAGTTATTATGTAATCTGAATATCAATGCCCTGGATTTTTTTTAAAAAATTGCTTCACATTCTGTTTGTTCACTCTGCTGATATTTTACCTAACTGTGCAGAAACATTTTAATTTCATGCAGTCTCATTTGTTGATTTGGAGAATTATTTCCTCTGCTATTAGAATTCTCTTGAGAAATGGTTTGACTATTCCTATAACTCTATCTATATCTCTTTCAATGTTTCACCACAGTACTTTTAGTTTGTCAGATTTTAGGTTAAGGTCATTGATCCATTTTGAAACGATTTTTGTGTAGAATTTACTGCCATTTGTTTTCCTGATTTTAACCATTCTGGTTTAGTCAAAATGATAATTTAAATTATTTTTAACTTACTTTTTAAATTTAAAACCAATCTCTTTTCATTTACATACCAATCCCAGAACCTTCTCTCTTTCCCTTTCTCTTGCTTCCCCCATTATCCCCCACCCCATTTCCCATAAACTTCTCAGAGAGAGTGAGGCCTCCCATGCTGAGTCAACAAAGTCTGAAATATCAAGCTGAGGCAGGACCAAAGCCCTTCCCCACTGTGTCTAGGCTGAGCAAGATTTCCCTCCATAAGGAATGGGCTCCCAAAAGCCAGCTAATGTACTAGAGATAAATTCTGGTACTGCATGTGCTTCCATCAGTTACTGGATGAAAGTTCTATGACGACAATCTGGGTAGTCATCAATAATCCAATTAAAAATGGGTTACATATCTAAACAAAGATTTATCAGCAGAGAAATTTCAAATGGCCAAAAGACACTTAAGGAAATGTTCAAGAACAAATGCTTGAAGTCTTAGCTGGGGTAATCCTTGTGCAATTTTCACAGTGTCAGATTTCTTCTGATGGAAACCAATGCAGAAATCCACAGCTAAGCACTGGGCTGGGCTCCCAGAGTCCAGTTGAAGAGAGGGAGGAGCGATAATATGAACAAAGGGGTCATGATGAGAAAACCCACGGAGGCTGCTGACCTGAGCTAATGGGAGCTCACTGGCACCAGACTTACAGCTGGGGACAGAGAGGGAGAACAAGGAAAGAGGTATCTTGAAAAGGAGATTATGAATAACTCCAGTTTTGGAGTTAAGGAGAAACCTGAAGCTTTGGAAATTCCACAAGGATGACCTCAGCTAAGATTCCAAGCTATAGTGGAGAGGGTTCTTGTACTTTAAAGTAATTTCAACTTGTATTTTTCTGGTTAGTTAAGAATGTAAATAATTTAAAAAATAATTTTAACCATTTGTATTCCTTCTTTGAGTTTCTGGTCCAGGCTATCCCAGAGACCCCGAAAACCAAATGAGATATTATTATTCTTGTTGCCTACCAGAACTCTATGGCAAGACTCCATTGAAGATACCAAATATTGGATCATAGAGTAAGAAGAAAGCAAAGTGTTATTGACCTCGAATGTTGGTCTTCTGGAAGTGAAACATGTGCTCTTTACTATTGAGTAACCTCTATTGCTCCAAATTTTGTAGGTTTTTAATATTTATTTTAGGTTGTGTGTATGTGTGTGGATCAGAACACAACTCATGGGAATCAGTCAATTATCTATCTCTAACTTGCAGATTTCAGGAGTCAAAATCAAATCATCAGACTTGATATGAGCATCTTAACACAATGAGCCATCTTGAAGGTTGCATAGATTTACTTAAAATTCTCATTGTGAAATGGAACATCAGAGTAGTTTTCCACTTATTTCTCTGGTGGTCTGATGGCCCTTGTTGTTGGACATTGTTTCTATATTCATATTATCCATTTCAATTTCTTCCCAGTGAAGTAAACAAAGGAACTTAAAATTAATAAGGAGGAAATTATCAGGTGATAGTCCTATCCCTGTCCTCAATTTTCGCTTGTTTTGGTTCTTCAACAGTTTAGGGAAAATATCCCAGAGTGTACCTGTGCACAGTTCATCCATAGTGATGATAATTAATGCTGACTCATATACAGATTCTGGGGCAGAGCCCTGTTCCATGAACATCAGATACTCTGCAACCAGATGAGGGATGGAGGGTCCTTGTCCCACAGAGTGACAGAACTCACTCTGAGTCAAATGGGCAAAAGTGGAGTCTTCTGATGTAAGTGCCAGAATTTTTCCTGTGACAAAATTGCTAATGTTGAACCCTGCATAATAGATATAGAGCTCTCTGGGACAAAAAGTTCAAGATGGGACTTGTGTCCTGCCACCAAGCTCTATCGGCTGTTATGGTAAAGAGGAAGCCTTGTCTCTCACCAGGTGTACCCCTGGCACCAGGTGTGAAGGTGGGGCTTTGTCTTGTGGTACAGAAGTTTGTCTAGGAGGAGGCATATGGTACAGAGGTTTGTCTAGGAGGAGGCATGGGAGGTAGGCTCTTCTTTTACAGTTTTGAGCCCTCTGAGCCACACATTTCTTTTAAATATACAGATTATTATGATTTGCCTTTGTATATAAAATTAAGATTAAAATCTTTCTTTTCCTTAGAATTATTCTACTTTTGCTTGGGAATGTAATCTTATTCCTTCCAACAGGTTCTAATTAAATGCTAACATTTTTTGTTTTTCCAAAAATTTGGTTTTCTCTGGCATTATTTCACAGATTAGGTCATGTACTGGGAAAGGCAAAGAGCTTCTTTCATTTTGCATGCCATATATGAGTGTTTGTTTTGCAGTGTTCTATAAATTCCAGTACCTGTTGAAGGTTTGATCCCTAACTAGTAGTGCTACTTTGAGAGGTTCTGTACATTTTAGTGGGTGAGACTTTACCGAAAGAAACAGGTCATAGGGGAGGTATCCTTCAGTGACTGTATCTCGCTGTGTCCTTCCTTACTTCAGGACTTCCATAAAGTGAATAGCTTTGCTCTTCATTTCTGCTCCTCCCATGATACTCTAATTTACAATGGCTCAGAAAAAAACACATCACATGACCATGTACTAAAACACTGAACCAAAGAAATTGTTCCTCCTTTTACATTTGCTCCGTTAAGTGGCTGTGTTATACTGATGAAATGGCATTATCACTTAAGATTGGTAACAGAGAAGTGAGGTCAGTGCTGTAAGTAAAGCTGCCCATGAGTGTTGGGTAATAATTATTTTGAGGTGTTACTTCTGTTTACCCTGCATTTGTTTTACTATCTGAAGCTGTGTCTAAAACACTTGATAGTCCTAAAAGAGATGAATGGCAGATAGGGAGTCAGGAGCAAGGATAGGCGGGAATAGTAAGCAGAGAGTGTAAACAGAAGGAGAAATTTGGGAGTAAAAAAATAGGAGCAACAACAGAGCAATGAGAGGAGGATATCAGGGGCAAGACACCCAGCTGGGTAGCAAGCCATGGAGAAAGAAGTAAAGTAAGATATACAGAAACAGAGAAAGAAAAAAAGCCCAGAAGTAAAAGGTAATTGGGATAAATTAAAGTTAAGAAGAGCTAGTCAGAAACAAGCCAAGCTAAGGCTGGGCATTCAGAACCAAGAATAAGCCTCTGTGAGTGCTTTAGTTGGGAGGTTGGTGGTAGACTGATGTGGGAGGTCCTTCTGTATATGTGTTGCTTTTATTGGTTAATGAATGAAGTAGCTGCTTGGGCTATAGCAGGACAGAATATAGCCAGGCTGGTAAAGATATAGAAAGAAAGTAGGCAGAGTCAGGGAGATGCCGTGCATCTGCCGAAGGAGATACACACCGGACAGAACCTTACAGGTAGGCCACAGCCATGTGGCAATACAGAGATTAAAAGAAATGGGTTAATTTAAGATGTAAGAGTTACTTAGTAAAAAACCTAAGCTATTGGCCAAGCTGTCTTGTAGTTAATTAATATTTTCTGTATGATTATTTCAGGTCTGGGCATCCTGGAATGAACAAGTAGTCTCTGCCTACAGTGGGCCTCTCAAAAAACAAAAGAGGAAAAATAGTACATAACAATGAGGTTCTTAAGTACTTGGAACTAGTTTGGAAAAGAAAGTTACAAAACTATTTAGTCCAAAGAAATTCTAGAAAGTGACAAACAGAGATCAGTAATATATTCTAGTGGGAGCTGGGAACAGACTGACTATAACAAAGCATGTAAAACAGACCTTTGATGCTCACGAGATTTTAGATGGAAATGAAGACTCTACTTGGAGTTGAACCAAAGACCAAGCACATTGTATGTGGTAAAGAGATTGTCCACAGTTTTGTTCCTTTGCTGAGATTGAAGAAATATGAATTTAAAGATGATTAATGTATTAATCTTGTAGTAGAGAAAATATGATGGTGGATGATATAATATTCTTATTATTCTATGTAAGTCAACTTTATTGTGAGAATAGGGATGCAAAATCCAAGGAACAAGAGTTGAAGAGCTTGCAGTTTAGGAATAAATGGAACATGTTTACTGTTGCAGCCATAGGTTCCAAGACTAGAAAGGTTTTTTTTTTCTTTAAAATAGGGCTTCTTCCACATATGACCACCTTAAAATATTCTTCACTATATATACTGCAGCCATGATCAAAGCAGAGTCAGCCACTGCACAATTTGACATCAGCTGCATGAAGTTGGTTTTACTGGAATGCAGAATGTAGGAAACGTGAAACTGTGGAGGCTTCTGTGCAGACACCAAAGGAAAACCACATAAGTCAGAGAATACCTGACAGGATCAGGAAGGCTGAAGTCAATCCATGAGACTAATGTTCATGAAGCTTTGATTGTGTGGTTGAAACTATACTGGACTCTATGTTGTGAGAGAATAGAATTGTGAAATACCTACTAAAGAAACCTATACATAACAAACAGGCCAGGAACATGGGTACTGGCTGTCCAACTTCTTTGGAGCACATAAATCCCAGGACATGCTTAGAATGTAAGATGTGGATATTGTATGTCATGTGTGCCTTGACAGATTCCAATCTTGTTTTGGCCCTATACCTCTTTTTAATGCCCCCATTTTTCTTTTTTGAGTTGGGAGTGTTTACTCTCTATATAGTATCTTAGTATAATGTAATTAAAAATATTTTACAAGGACTCATACCAAAGTCTTGCTCTGAAACTGGAATTAAACATTGAACTCGGACTTTAAAAATGCTGGAATGTTAGCCGTGTGGACACATCCATTTCTCCTTTTCAAAATTAAAACAAAATTGTATTAAATTGTAACTAAAATCAGCATGGTATAGCTTTTTTCTTAAAGATTTAGATGTAAATAACTAACATTTTTCAATCTGAGCACAAAGAACTACAGCAGGTCTTTCATATTAATATTTAATGAAGTAATTTTATCTTTTCAGTAGCATCTACTAATAATAGCATTTAATTTTCTTTTGACAAGTTTTAATTTTTCAGGTGACTTGGAATATATTTCTACTTTGTGTGTATGTGAGTTCTTCTATGTGCACATGTATACATGTGTGTGTGTGTTTGTGGAGGCCAAGGTGGTCTTTAAATAGCTTCCTCAGTTGCTGTTTACCATATTTTGGGGGACATGCTCTCTCCCTGATCTCGGAATTCACCATTCAGTGAGACTTACTAATCTGAAAGTTCTGAGGGCTATCTCTTCATTCCCAGTCTTGAGATTACAGTCTTGAGACTCTGCATGGAGTCTATGTGAGTACTGAAGACCTGGGAGAGACTATTCACGGAGTCTACATGAGTACTAGGCTCCTGGGTAGGACCATGCATAGAGTCTACGTGAGTACTAAGGACCTGAGTGACACTTGCATAAAGTCTATGTGAGTCCTGGGGAACATAACACAGATGCTTATGTGTGTAGAACAAATGCTTTAATATCAAAGCCATCTTCCCATCACTAGAAATGTCAATCAACTTTATGATTTGTCTCTATCTCTCAGTGTTGAAATAGTCCCAGCCATTTCTTTCCTTCTCACAGTTTGCCAAGATTACTACTGTAAATACATTTCTTTTATTCAATTCTCTATCTATATACAAGATAAAACAATGCTTCTACCCTTTCTGTTGAAACATACTTTTGGGGTAAGTTAAATTCTTATCTCTATTCTTGCAATGTGACGCCATTTACTAAGGGGCTGTTTGGAGGTACAAAGGAAAACATGGAACCATAGGAAAGTGTTATCTATAAAACACCAAGTGACTGTTGAATCAGAAAAATATTGTGAACAGGGAGGAAATATCAAAACTGTGTTTTCTTCTATATCTGAAATCTATACAATTTGCAAATGTATAATTAGTGCTGAAATTTATTATTGATTTTATTGAGCTATACATTTTTCTCCACTCCCCTCCCTGCCTCTCCCCTCCCCTTCAAATTTCTCCCATGGTCCCCATGCTCCCAATTTACTCAGGAAATCTTGTCTTTTACTACTTCCCGTGTAGATTAGATCTATGTAAGTCTCTCTTAGTGTTCTTATTGTTTTCTAGGTTCTCTGGGATGGTGACTTGTAGGCTGGTTTGCTTTGCTTTATGTTTAGAAACCACTGATGGGGAAATTCAGCCAATCACATTTGGCTAGGGCGTGGCCTCCTGGAGCCTGGGGAAGATAAACTTGGAGATCCAGGTGTGCGCGCTCTCTTTTTCTTATTTCTCCCGTTCGCACGCTGGACCCTGGTTATGTGAGTTCACTGTTTTCCAATTATTAAACTA
>LOEQ01004652.1:4050-24963 GCA_001685075.1 Bramus lutescens | reverse complement strand
CTATCCAGGCTGCGCTGGCTGCAGCACTAACTCTTGCATTTCCCATCAGCCCTTAGGTGAGAAGACACGAGGTGGGGCCTGGGCAGCTGGCATGCAGAGTAGGGCTGTGGCAGCCAGTATGAATGTTTGGACTGAATCTCAAACACTATGCTCACACTGTTCTCAGGAGGTACTCACTAGTATTTCATTTTATAGTGAAGAAAACACATCTTGCTGTAAGTGGCAAACTTGACCAAGGGCCATTCTGTTTTCCTTGGACTCAGTAACTGTTTTCCTTGGACTCAGTAAACTTATTGGATATCACACATTTGCTGAAGAAACTCTTAACACACCCAGATGCCATCACTGTTAGGCATCTGGACACCATGAAGGGATACCAGAGAAGGCAATATGGAGAAGTTTACAATCAGGACATTCTTGTCCTCTGTGTGTGTGTGTGTGTGGGGGAGACTATCATATATGTATGTATATGTGTATGCGCACACACACACACACACACACAGGAGGTCAGAAGTTGACATTGGACGTCTTACTCTGTCTTCTCCACCTTAATTTTTGAGGCAGGGTCTCGCACTGAACCTGGAGGTCAAGGAGGTGACTGCTAGCTGGCCAACAGGTTTTAGAAATTCGCCTACCCAGTGCAGAGATTGCAGGTGGAGATGCTGCATGTGTCTTTTACATGGGCCCTGGGTATCTGAACTCAGCTCCTCAAGCACATTACCACCGGAGCCATCTCCCCTGTGCTCAAGGTCTACACTCTTTTTAAATATTTGCTTACTTTCTTATATGTGTGTGAGTACTGTGCCTGCATGTATGCTGCATGGGTGTCTGGGACCCACAGAGTCAGAAGAGGGTGTCAGATGCTCTGGAACTGGAGTAATGATGGTTGTGAGCTGCCATGTGGGTGCTAGGAACGAAGCCCAGGACTTAGGCAAGAACATCAGGTGCTCTCAACTTCTGAGCCAACTCTCTAGCCCTGTGTTGTGTAGCAGTTTCTTCTGAGATTGAAAGAAGCCATCTTAAAGGGAAGCTCCTTAAGATAAGGTAAGCAATTCAAAAGAGCTTCAGGAAGTCCCTGAAACTCAGATTCCCTAGGTCCCTCCCTCCCTAAGAGTAAACAGTAAAAACAGTAAAGACTGCAGGAGATTCAATCTTGGACACACCAAGCTACAAAGAAGCCTCTGAGGCCAGCCAACCAGTCTAAAAGAAGCAGAAACCGGCTGAGTTGCCTGGAAGAGGCTTCGGCCTACTGAGCTACCTGGAAAGGACACCTCTCGCCTGTCAGAGCTGCTTGCAAGGTGTAAAGTGCATTCCAGGTTCCCAGCTTTTCTGCTGGCCTGGATTTTGGTGACGAAGCAGTCTCTGAGCCATTTCTGCTCCTGTAAGTGCCAATAAACTCACTGGTCTGTTGTGAGCTCCCTATCTGGGATGAGTAGATGTGTGTGTGTGTTGTTTTTCCCCTAGGAAAAGTCTGTCACACAGCACCCCATAGTCTACATTCTTGATGACAAGCCCAGACCCTGTATCAGATGAGTGAGTGTAGGAGCTAGTGCGAGTGCTCCACTACACAGCCTTGGAATGGCATGCCACAGCTTTTTGGAAAGGCCTGGCATCAAGAAGGAGCCTGCTGTAAGGCCAGAAGGAACCGGTTGTAAACAGATACTTAAGAATAGTAGGCAACAAGTAACAAGACCAAAAAAAAAAAAACCCAAAAAACAATCGACAGGTCCCACCCCACACAACCAGAACATCCACCAGCACCCCCTTTTCTAGAGTTGCAGCAACTGGCGCTATTCCAGGCAGAATGACAGCTTTCACAGCCATGGCACAGACTCCAAGGCACACGGATAGGACCTGCCAGTAGCTAAACTTCATACCAGCATCTAGAAGGAGGACATGCACTTACATTGATGAGGGTTGGCACATGGCTCCTGCTGACAGAGTGGGGGAAACCACAGCAAGAGCACTAAAGAGGAAGGAATACTAGGCGCTAAGGTTTTCTTCTCTTAAAAAAATACTATTTTATTCTCACAGTTCCTTCAAAAGTCTCAAATATCTGGCTCTTTCCTACAAGACAAGGTCTCATGTAGCCCAGGCTGGCCTCAAACTTGCTATGTTGCAGAAGATGACCTTCAATTTCTAATCCTCCTGCCTCTGTCTCCCAAGTGCTGGGATTATAGATGAGCATTGTGCCTGGCTTTCTGCAGTGTTGGGGCTCAAACCTGGGGTTCTGTGTTGACCAGGAATGCATTCTGCCAACAAAGCCATGCCAAGAGGTTTTAAAAGGATTGGGACAGAGAATATAAAAAGGAATTCACGAATGGAGAGAAGAAAATAGCCAACAGAAATGCAGAAGATGATTCAGCATGGTTAACTTGCAGAGAAGCGTGAACGACAGCAGTGTTGGGACATTTGCTCTGATTGGCAGGCTTAAAAGATGAAGCCTGCTTCTTCCTATGTTGTCCGTCACAGCAGCTACCCTATAAAAACTGTGACTCCTGCTCTGAATGAATGAGCAGGCAGTGAGCTGGAGAAATGCTCCACTTCAGCCCTGTGGATCAAGCACAAACCGCTTCCCCTTCCTAGGAAGCAAACTATAATGTGTCACTACAGAAAACACACAACACCAATCCAGGACAGCACTGAGAGGAAAATTACAGGTAACACTTGGAATGTGAAAAGTGGCAAGAGTCTGTAGTGACCAAACCAAGTATATTATGGAATATTTGCAATATATTACATAACTGTTCAAAATAACTGGCTTTTTGGAATGCAAAGGTGTTTTTCAGTGAGCATCAATGTTTGTACTTGGGGATGCAGGGTGCAGCCTGGTAACAGAACTAGGTTGAGTTAGGATGCTTGAGCCTCCCCAACATATATACATGTATGCACACACACACCCATTTGTGTAACGCTTATATATTGCACATATTTGTATGTCTATGCATGTGCACATACAGACATGCAGGGAGGTGTCTGGTGGGGTTACGTTAGTAACTTTTCAGTGATTATTAACAATGGGTTGGTTATGCTGAGTTCTGCTCATTCTCTGGAGACAAGGACGGGGAGATAATGATAGCACCCATCTCAGTGGCTTGCTGCAGAGATCACAGAGCTGACTCAACCAGCAGTGCCCCAAACGTCAATGAACATATATTGCATGCTATTTTACTTGAACACTATGACTCAGGAAGTAGTTGAGCTTAAACAGCAAAGGGTCTAAAGCACACTCACAGTGAAACCACACATAGGCCCAGAGTTCCACCATAGGGAGGCTACGTGAGGTGGGGGAAGATGCTGAGCAGCTTTCTTCTGGAGAAGGGGCACTCGAAGGGGAGAACCATAACTACTCATGTCTCCTCCCACAGCCTGGCCAGGTTCCACCTTCCCCTGGACGCAGTGGGGAGAGCCATGGATGTGACTTTGCCAAGCTGCAGCTGCCTGCAGGACCCTCCGTGGCCCAAGAACAAACTTACTTTTGCAGCACTGCCTCACTTTCCGACCCTGAGCGGCAGGAGTCTGTTCCTGCTTATGGGAGCCAGAAAGATCAAAGTAATGCACTCTGACAGAGGAGCTGGAGGTGCTGGCAGGCCCAACAGGGACCAGGGTATGCATGGTACAGTCGTTAAGGGGTCCCCCAGGTAAGACATCCATTGCAAACTGTAAGAATGGGTAAGAGCACATGCAGCTTGCCTCCCAGCATGCCCCAGTCTCAACCCATCGGCAAAGGGAGAAGTGACATCTGGAACTGGTTTTGAGGCTCTCCAGCTGCAGATCCATGAGACTGAAGGGGCTTATGGCTGTCCCTTCTGATTCTCATCAGGGCAGAGCATGAGCCAGAAGACAAGCTCAAGAGAGACCAAATCAACCTCACTTTGAAATGCTCCTCACTCCCCGACCTCCTTTGAAAGCAGAATTAATGGTCCAGGTGGAAAGAGATCAAAATGAAAGATAAGGGCTTGGGTCATCCCAGGTATATTTTGAGGTTCCATAAAAATCAGATGCACCCCTGGGTCAGAGGTGATACCAAACTTCCCCAGCGTCTGTCCTCTTAGGAGACAAGAGCCAGTAAGACTGAATTAATTTGGATTGTTGGCCTGGGGAAGGGGTGGGGGCTGTCTGTACAGGCCCAGGGGAAAAAAAAACCACATGCAAATTGTGTTAAAAATGTGTTGTGAGCCAGAGAGACTGGGGTGAGATGCTAGACCCTGCCAGGCAGATGGGGCAGTAAGCAAAATCTCCCAGATCTGGTGCCAACTACCGCTCACACCCAGCATGTGCCTTTCTAATTGGTTCCCTGTGCATGTGCACACAGGGTTGGGATCCAGACAAAGGGGGGCATTAGACCCTGCCCAGGCAGGTGCAGTTGTACCTTCTCTGATACCTAACAAGGGACACAAAAGTTCTGCTCCCACCTCTCTCTGAAACTGAGGGTTCCTTTTTTCTTCTGGACCCAGCCACAGACAGCAGAGAGTGAGGGCAAGCATGTGGCTGTCCAATGACCAAGTTCCTTAGGGAGGGAGAGGCACAAGGGAGCCTAGAGCAGCTCTGCCACTGACAAAGAGTGAGTCACCCTGGAGGCCAGAAGTGACTCTTCAGTCCTAGCTCTTCACAGTTCCCTTTCCAAAGGATTGCTCAGACCAGGGAGCTGGGACCAAGCTTCCCTCTATGTGGCATATAAACCACTGAGGACTTTCTGGTGTTGTGACTGATAAGAATCTCTATAAACCCTAGTTAGCATCTGGCTAACTCACGGCATCTTCAGTGATTATTAAACAGAACCAAAGAAATCCAAAGAACAGAAGAATTTCTTCATACAACTTGGCCTCACATGCACAATGAAGAGACACAAGCCGTTTAGGTTTAGCAATTGTGTAATGGAGTCCAGATGACAACACCCTCCACGCTGGAGTCACCACCAGGGTCTCCTGAGGCCTTCAGAGCACCTTGACAGTAAAAGCATGACTAACCAAAGACCCAAAAGTCTCAAAAGGCTGGATGGCCACTGTGTCTCTTCCACCTCTAAAGCCTTTTTACTCAGCCCACAGTACCAAAATAAACAGAAATCCCCTGGCCTCCCAAGGAGGTCACAGCATGCTGAGCACATCTGACACGGCATCCTACGCAGAGGCTTCCTGTGCCAGCTGTGTAGCAGCTGGAGCTCCCAGGTGATGAGCAGATAAAGATGAACTTCTGAAAGTCAGAGCAGGAACAAGGCTGCAGTCAGGGAGTGTCACTGCTCCTTTCTGGGATGGGCAGATTCTGGGTGTGGAAGGGAGTGCCGCAGCTCCTGGGCACAGAGCTTGGTGACCTGGTTTCTGGACATGAGCCACAATAGGCCAGGATCCCTCTGTGCTCTGGAAATGACATGTGCAAGGGCCCCACTTGGGCTAAGGGATGTGATGGACTGACAAACAGGATGAAACTAATCCCAAGCCTTCCTTTATGGCTACATTAATTAAGTCCCTTCTGTCTACAGATCTGCTCAATTCACTATTCCTTCTTAGAACTCAGGCTGCCTGGGCCTTGCTGGGATATCTACTTCCCCGTGCCCTTCCTGGTGAGGGGGTTCCTCTGAGGCTACCTGCAACACCAGGCCATACCACACAAGGCAGCCTTCCGCCTGCTCTTATCAGCATGGAGACTGGGCCTCAAAGAGCCAGAGAGAAGTCGTTCACAGTCACAGCCCTGCGCGGTGGAGCAGAACAGAAGGGAGCAAGAATCACCTTGAACCTCAGCAACTACAGCATCCAGGCATCAACCACTTTGCCACCAGCACAGCCTCCTCGGAGACGGCTAGGTTTCCTGTTGTGTCAGCCCTGCTTCCTTCAGCAACATTATACTGCAAACAGAGAGCCACTCAGAAGAAAGCACCGTGGTGTCCCATTTCTGGGCTGGGGGCCGGGGGAGGGAAGGAAGCAGACTGCGTAGCTGCTCCAGAGGGGAACATTCCAGTACTGTGACCCCCTCAGAGTAGCTCTCCTTCCCTCTCCCCAGACCTGAAATGCTGTTTGAAGAAAGGAAGCATGCGGGCTTCCCTGTGTGACCTCAGATGGACAGGTTCTGAATGGCAGCTGGGTCTATTACATGCCGTGTGAGAGGGTTAAGCAGGACAGCCTCAACTCTTTATAAACTTTTGCCCTGTGGATATGTACTCATTGGCGGCAGTACAAGACTCGAGCTGTATTACACGCCTTAACGATATGGTTCAACTGTCGGTCAGGCTTGGGCCTGGCAACGGGCCAGACCGCAATCAATGGGACACAGAGCCTCCCCCTTTCAGATCATCACGAAGGCTCATATTATCTTCTTTTCGTCGTGCTGGTTAAATTTATGGAGCAGAACCCTGAAGCTGCATTCCACGGCCCGGCCGGCCCACGCGGCCCTCCCTCCCTTTGTTCGGTACTGTAAGAGAGCCGTGCTTTGGAGGACTGCAGGGTTGTTAGTTCAGGCCCTGACTGTTTGCTCATGGCTGAAATGAAGAGAGTTCAGTGGAAGGGCAAAAGGACAGCCCGAGTGTAAACCCCATCCCAGCAGGCCCTGGGTCCCTATATTTAGGCCCCGAACTGCTCTTCAACGCACGACTTCACTTTGTTCTCACAAAAGCAAAATCATCAGCCCGATCCCTGGCAAACTTCCTGTAAAACAGCCACCAAATCCTTGTGTATTTGAACCTGCACTTGAACTCAGCCAGGACACCAGAAGCAGGCATATTCTATCTACAGCCATCTTCTAGTCTTCTGGAGCACAAACGCTGATCATACTTCTAATACAGAAAAAAGCAGTTTTCAGGACTTGACTGCCAAAGAGGGATACATGAGTACCACACGTGTGTGTATGTGTGTGTGCGTGTGCACATGTACACACATGTATGCTTCATGTCTGTTGGGCAGTTGGTCTTATGGAACCAAGCAGAAGGTCCCAGGTATCAGATCTTATGAATGAATTCATTCCTTTGCCCTGAACCCAGGATCTCTGATTAGCATACACAGAGCTGGGTAGTCAGCCTGTTCATTTGGTTGGAGGGTCTACCCATGAAGAAGAAGGCCCTCCTTGCCTGACTCCAGCTATTCATCTGTGCTCCCCACTGATGGAGAATGTGCACAAACTGGAAAGGGAAGCTGAGCCCAGAGGTTCACCCAGCTCTCTGCCAGGAACTGTGGCTCCTCATATGTGCCTGCTGCCCTCTGTGTAATGACATTGCCAGGATAAACTTGGAGGTCTAGAATAGTTAGTAGAACTCTTCTAACCAGGGTTCAAGCATAAGAGAAAGAAGAGCAGGAGGCACAGAGAGGTGGGAAAAAAATAACCAAAGTCGAGATCGACCAAAGACACCCCAAGAAGACCAGGCAGAAAGCCTCGGAGGGCATCACTGCTAGGCATCACTGATGACTGAACAAACTTTGACGATGCCCAAACCATCTGAAAAGAAAATCAGACTCTACCAGTGACAGCATGCTCACGGGCATGTTTCAACTCTGGGATGAGGCAGAATTCCTCAGAGGAAGTTAGTGAAGCCAGGATTTGCTTCAAGCTGAAGCTGCTTGCTCCTTCATTCAAGCAAGCCTCATATTTCTGAGGGGCACTCTTGGTTCCCCTCAAAGGCGTCTTTGTCCATGTACCAATGCTGAGAGATTGACAAGGCAGTGAATCTGTCATCCCAAAGCCTGAAGCACCTTTTTGGGGTCCATGGTGGGGCCTCAGAATGAATGGACCATAAAACACTGTCTCTTGCTCTTTAGAATCCCTCTTCTGCATATCTTTATTCTCATTTGCTAAAAATGTTACAAAGAACCACGTGAGCCAGAAAACAAGCAGCAACAAAAAGATAGGCTCATCAAGGAAATTCTCAAGAGAAATGTATAATCCATGGAACTTGTCTCTACTTGCTTACATATGTGGTCAGTGTTCAGTTAGCTTTGACTATAAGGACACCTCAACCTCTCCAAGGGCAGTAAACAGAGCACTTACATTACGTTGTCACATGGGTCAGGTCAATACGACTAAGTGAGTGCAGCCCCTTTAGAGAGGTCTGGTTTGGCCCATAGGGAGACTCCATGTATCAAGAGTCTCTGGCTGGTCCCTGAGAATGACAGTTTATCATCACCCAACACTGACTTGGAGAACTTAAAAGCAGTGGATTCAATATCTCCACTTCCTGTTGGGCCTTTTCTATCTTAAGATCACTTTATGGCAATATTCCAGGGGCATTTAATCAAAAGCAAACAAGGCAACCTGACTCTGAAAATGTAGGCCCACAAGTTACTTACTTACCCAGCAGCAGTAGCAGCCAATCATGTGGCGAGAGCTACTGCCTGCAGACTCACCACCATTCACCTGTCCCTCCTGGCAGTCCATGGGCTACCTCTTCCATCAGCTCCTTGACATTGCTACCTATGTCCGACATAGGTAGGACAAGAAGCACTGCTATGATATATGGGTTTTGGGGACCAGGAGGAAATAGATTTGGGATTTGTTTGCAAACAACATACACATCCACCCTTTCTAAAATGCCTCTTAAGGTCTTTATTTTGTTTTGATGTTGACCAGCAGCTTAAAAATATGAAAATAAAAAACCAAAACACTATGAATATTCAAGTACCTCTTCAAGGGAGGATGCTGTGGAAAGTGGTCCATTTACAGAGACTCCTGGACATTACATTTTATGTAGGCTGCAGTGACCCACTCCACCAGTTTGAGCTAGCCTGGTGTATCTGTTTCTCAGAGGTGTCTGTGAGAACTCAGAGGAAGGGCTGATGCAGTGACGGATAGGCTGGGTCCATGACTCAAATCTTCTGGGTGATCAGATATGACCAACTGAAGAGGGCTAGTCCAGCTGGGCACAGGACGAGAGCCACAGCCACCAAGGAATGCTTTAGTACCACACATCCCAGACTGACTTAATGCCTCTAATTTAAACAGAACAGTATTGAACCTAACTTTTACATCTCGCATGGACTTTCTTCCCGTATCTTGGAAGAAGTCCACTCTCTGATGTTCCCACAAAGAACTCAATAGGTGTTCACTATGCCACACATATGTGACCAGGACACAGACGACCCTCTCCCCTTTGCCACTGGACAGAATGACCTGGGTAGGGGGTGAGAGTGGACAAAGCTATCTGCACAAATCCGCAAACAAAGCCGTACCAAGATGGGAACTGGGATTCGGGGCCCTCATTCTGCAACCCTGTTCTCATGCCGAGAGCTACCTGCATTGACACCCGAAGAGAACATCTACACAGGGCATTTTGACCACAGAGGAGACCACAGAGGAGAGACTGATCTTGCACAGGCATGTTAAAAGAGCATGAAGTGACTACTGTCACTTCAACACAATAAATCAGGATGACATTCCCAGCTGTCCATCAGCTCTCCCACTGCAATGTGGGAACAACAACCCTACAACTTCTTCCCTGAAACTTAAAAAGTCTGGAGTCTATTTGACTTTGATTTAAAAACATTTTTTTTTCTTCAAACTGTCACTAGATAGAACACTTTGTATTTACTGTATGGTTCAGAAGGGACCCAGAAAAAATGCCAGGCCTGAATGCCATGTCCCAAGAGCCACCTATGTTGTCATTCAGAATTTTCTAGGAAGCTCAAGAGGTGATGAGTTAAATTTCTGGGAATAGGCCAAGAGGGAGGATGAGGTCTCAAGTGAATTGGGAATGAGCATTTATAGCCTAGAGAACGTTCTTCAAGGGCTCAGAGCATTAGAATAAGCTGCCCGCCACCTCTATTCTGCCAAATTACGAAGAGAGGACATGATAGGGAAGTTTTGAAAGAGCCAAACACACTGAGATAAAATGAAACAGTTTTTCATCCTAAAAACTCAGCCGTGAACTTGAGGATGCTGCTCTGTTTGGTTTCTAAGCAGATATTAGGGAGCCCAGCCTACATGGCACTAGAGTAGGAGGACTGTCCAGCAAATTCAGATGCTCAAGCCCTCAACGGTGACAAGAGCCCTGCTGGAGAGGAATCTGGATGTACAATTTAAACCCCTTGCACAACACTGAGCCGTAGACTGTCATGCGCTTTTTGAAGAATGCTTTCCAGACCATGTAATGCTTTTAAAGCTGTTTATCCATAGAGCTGGATGTGCAGCAGGAGCCAAAAACCAGTCTGTCAGCTGTCACCGGTCG
The DNA here is from genome assembly GCA_001685075.1 of Bramus lutescens. NCBI lineage: Eukaryota > Metazoa > Chordata > Mammalia > Rodentia > Cricetidae > Bramus > Bramus lutescens. Next base: position 14,819 of record LOEQ01004652.1, on the reverse strand, counting down.
CATGCCCTGTCCACATTTCCGTAAGCATTCCACCAGGCTCGGGTGCCCTGCACCCAGCAGACACAGATGCCAGTGTTTGGAGACATTTGCTACATAATTCTTACCCGACAAGCCTGGCTCTAGGGCAGATTTCCATGTCATGTGGGGCCTTTGGCTGAACTCTGCTGGATCCCAGAGGCATCTCATTTACAGCACACACTAATAACAGATTGGGGTCACCTGTTCGTCACAAGTGGGTTCAGGGAAGGTTCATGGCCTCTGCACACCTTCTCCAGTAGAGTTCTTGAATGTGGGCTAAGGGCCCAGGTGAGACCTGCCAGGCAGCAGTTCCAGCCAGGTTCCTAGGCCTGATTTAGCTGTTGATTTTATGTGACGAGAACAAGGAGAACAAACACCAAGCACAACACAGAACTCCCAAGATTCACAGTAGAGAGAGGAGTCGGCCAGATTTCAGACTGACACAACTGTTGCTTCACTTCTGTTCTACATTGTACACTCAGGAGAGACCACTGAAATAGATGCCATTGCTCGAGCTGCAGCAGTGAGCTGCAATGTGCCGGGCTGAGTGCTTTATATACATTTTATAACTCAATCCACATAACCATCCACCGAGGTAGGTATTATTATCCCTAGTCCTTATGAGTCAAAGCGATCTCACCTTCGATTAAGTGAGATTGAGAGGGGGAAATGTTTGCTTCAGGCTGAGGGGCAGGATACTGACTCAAATCATGGGCTGCCAACAGGGCTTTGTGCCACAGAGATGTGAAAGCCACCAGCGCCTAGAGCTTGTTCTCTTTTCTCACTGGCTGTCACATGTCTGTCCAGCACCAGGAAGACAGAACCTGTGGGTTTATGTTCTTCCCACATCTCCTTCTGAGACAAGCCCCTCTCTTTGAAGAAAGACCTCTTGCCCTCTGAGTGTCAAGATAAGAAAACTTTCAGCGACTTCCCTTGCAAACTACAAACACCCATCAGCACCCAGGATCTAAAGAAGTCGCTCACCAGCTGCCAGCTCCTCTGAATAGCTTTTATGGTTCAAGGAGGGGTGGTGACAGGCCCATGTCACTACCATTGGGTGTGCTATTTCTTTCATGTTCCTTGGATTTGACAAGAGCCTTCTACAACCTGTTCCTTTACAACACACAGAAAGAAAGATTAAAGAGCAATACCAGACTCGAAGCTGGGGTCAGACTGGCAACAATCATTCTGAGAGAAGGGCCACAGACTGCCTTCCTTCATAGATGTCCCACAGTTGCTGTGATGGTGAACTGAGCTAGCCCATGTAAAGGACATAGAACTGGGCCTAGGTTACAAGAAAGGCTTCTAAATGCTAGTTATGTTACTCTGTGTTAACACTACCAAAGTGTAATGGGATGTGAGCAGAGACAGTGCCCTGGGTTCCAGGAAACCATCGCACACCACAACTACTAGGGAAAGGACAGCACTAGGGAAGGATGGATTAGCATCAAGTCGGCATTATGGGGGTTTTGATTATATATGGCAGATCTAGGGACTGCTCCCCGAAAGTGAAAGCAGAAGACTGAACATGGCACACACTCAAATGGATAAAAGGAAGGTGCCAACAAGTTTTAGAAGCCAAAACACAGATGGACACATGGTGATGAAATGTAAGTCTGAGGGAGAGGAAGCCACAGAGCAGTGAACTATTTAGTATGGTAGAACTTGCTAGATTTCAGAAAGACAAAGGCCCCAAGGAACCCTGAAGGCCTGGGTATAAAGGAGGAGCAGGGAGGTGTGCGTGCGGTGGTGAAAGCAGGAGGAGCTGGACCTGCAGATCTTCTCAGACACCCATTTGGCCTGCTCCTCCTCATGACAGAGTTCAGCCAATGGGTTCTACCAGGTCATCATCACATGACATTCCAGAGCCCTCCTCAGCCTTAGACGGAGGTGGATAATCAGCAACATCCAAGTACTTTCTATTCAGAAAAGAAAAAGACAGAAAAATACAAACAGAAGGAAAATGTCTAGAGCAGGGGTACACTCAGGAATTCTGGAGATGATGCAGAGAATGGTCAGCATTTAGGGAGGGACCAGAGCATAGAAAGGACCAGCCCTTAGGGAGGAGCAGCCCATGGGGAGGGTCAGTCCATAGGGAGAGTCGGTCCATAGGGAGGGTCGGTCCATAGGGAGGGTCAGTCCATAGGGAGGGTCAGTCCATAGGGAGGACCAGTCCATAGGGAAGACCGGTCCATAGGGGGGACCAGTCCATAGGGAACACCAGTTTATAAAGTGGATGAGAGCTAGGTCTACGGGGAATTCCCATGAGAAAGAACTGATAACTATCTAAGTTGTTTTCAAATGTACAGAGAAGAGTTTGTGTGTAAATTAGCAATAGGCAGATGGAAATTAAAAAATAGAAAACTAAGCAAGCAACAGTACTAAAGGCAGTTAGAAACTTGGGGTTGGGGTAGTGGGGTTGGGGACCACAACAAACCAAACAACTTAAAAACTATAATAGTAAACTATGTGGCTTCACTGGGAATACCATCTATATAGTCATAATGCAAAATCTGGATATTGATTTATCAAAACAATATGAGCAAATTATACTGAAAAGAAGAAGGAACATGTGTGTTTCAACAGAAAGTCTAATGGGGTGAGGGACTAGCAGTTTATCTGTTCATTCATTCATTTAGAATTACAGAGACAGATACCTCCAAACTGAAGAAATCATAAAACTGTTGAAGAGTGCTATCCCGGAGTACAATGTCCTTCATCTTCATCAGAGAAGCCGCGACTACTTCCAAAAGACCTTCAAGATCAGGCCTGTTGATTGCTGCTATTCCCCACAGGAGGGGAGGGATGCAGGGAAGATCTCAGTCAGGCCCATCTGCTTCTCCCAGTTAACTGCATGCACATGTGCCCCAACCGCGCACAGTCTCAGCGTCTCAGGGTGCTAGAGCACAGACTGTGGAAGGAAACTGAGGGAACTTGACCTGTGCAGCGAAGGGGATATCAGCATTCATGTTTCGGTGAGACTTTTGGATGGCGTGGAAGCTCTGGGGTCATCACCCATGCCCCTCCGGTAAGTGCTCTGTAAGCCCAATAAACATACTGGTGCACCAGGCTGGGTTTTGGTGGACTCAAACTTCAGTCTGTTGTTTATGCCTTATTAGGAGGGGTTGAGCACCAGGAATCAGGTACAGGGAAGGGTGGGCAGAGACTGCAGTTAGCTATTGAGACATTTGAAAGTCTTTTGACTTAAAAAAAAAAAGTTAAAATGCTGAAGTCTGTGGTGGCACTGCTTGTGATCCCAAAATTTGGGAGACAGAGCCAGAAGGATCAGGAGTTCTAGGCTAGCCTCTGGAATGAGTGAGACCCTATCTCAAGCCTCCATCGCCCCGAAGAGAAGCTATCTCCCGCTAAATTAAGATATTTATTTTAAAGAAGAAGTGTGCTATAGGAAAACAAACAGTTCAGGCCAAAATCATAGGATTTAAACATAGTTCTCAACAACTGCAAAGTAACAGTTACTAAATACACGAGACAAAGAGCTGAATAATCGAAGATTCATCTGGTAACTTTAAAAATAGTGACTGAACTATTGGTTTTGAAAGTGCTGCTGTAAACCTAGAAATAAATAAGGGGGGTTCCCGGCTGCAGTTTTATTCTTTTTAAGCCATTAAATCACTAACAAGTGTATTTTAAGTACCTTGCCTTTACTTTAGTGTACACGTAAGAGGGATTTAAGAGCATTAACAGGGTGCGCCTACATGCCACCTCACAACCATCTGTAATTCTAGTTCCTGGTGAGCCAATGCCCCTTCTGTCATCTGTGGGCACCAGACATGCACGTGGCACACAGACATACATGTAAAATAAATGAATAGTATCAACACACAAACCAAACAGCTTGGTGATGCTCTCCCTGAAGACTCTTCAAAGTAGTTTGTCTCCAGTTATTCAGCTATTCTCACTTAATACCTATGGCATGCATAGAAACAAGCGTTCAATAACCAATGCCTGTTGTCAATTTGCAGTACTACTAAGCAGCTATGTCTGGGAAATCACAAGTCAAGAATTGGTGAGCTGAATTAATGGGGTCCCCTACAGTTCAAACAGTGTTTCTCAGCCTTCCTTATATTGCAGCCCTTTAATCCAGTTCCTCATGTTGTGGTGACCCCCCAACCATAAAATTACTTCACTGCTACTTCATAACTGTAATTTAGCTCCTGTTCTGATCTGTAACGGAAATATCTGACATGCGAGCCCTGTGGGGTCTAGGGGCTAGAAAAGCACACATGGCAGTTTAGCTAGTTCCACAGCAGGAGGGAGACAGGTGTCAGGTATTCCCACTGAGGCCAGCCGGTAAAATCTAGGGAGCCCATGAGCCCTGCCCTGGCCATTCTGCCTTACTCAGCAAGGTTGACTGGACTCTAGCCAGGATCCCCAGGACCCAAGCTCTTCACGAGAAGAGGTGGGGCTCTGTTCTCCCACTTTGAAGTTTTTTGTGGTCGCTGGGAATTTTATGATATGACCTGGGTCGCCCCTGCCATTATTCATGTTTGAAGTCTGTTTGGGGAAAATGTACCAGGAGCTGACTCCAGTGTGAACACAGAGCAACAGCCTCGTAAAAACAGCTTCCCTCCAGGAGTTCAAAAGGTTTACCCAAATGCCGTGGACTGGCCCTGCTGCACCAGCTTCGCTAGGGCAGAAAAGTCACAGAGTGGCCGACTAATAAACTGTGAAACCAAGACATGGTACCCCCATCACCTGAGTTCGGTTGGGGCTGTGCTAGCCTGACCAAGTGGCCTCTGACAGGACGGACCTGGGCTCTCTGCTCACCACTTACGTTGGCAAAATGAAAGTTTATTGGGTTGGGCAGGTTAAGGCGAAGGACTAAATTAGGCAAATTATTATAAGAGGTCTTTCTGGTATGTGATACAATCTTCCCAATCATTACTTTGAGAAACCTAGTAAAATTCGGGCGCAAGCCAGGAGGGCTCACAATGGTTGGCAGGAGTCCAAAGTGGAGCATGGCGTTACTGTTGCTGCCCTCGTATATTCCAGATAAATCCACCATCACTGATATGTGCTGTTTATCAGCAAGAGGAGGGATCATCACTAGATTTTCCAACAGAACAGCTTGTCAAGGAAATTAATCAGGTACAGGGATACCTGTCACCAGTAATGTGTTTGCAGAGTCACTGAAGGTGAGAGGAGGGGACTGTTTTACATTTTTGCAAATCTCTGTGAGTCTTGCTTAATCAAAAACAGCTGAATCCTTATGTCTGCTCCTACCTGCACTCTGTTGGAGGTTCTGGACAATGCCATTGCACACTCATTAGAGATTACCAATAGAAAACTATTGTGTACCTGTAGCTCATATATAAGTACATGAATATAAGAATTGGGTTATTACAGAGCAGGGGCTTCCCCAGAGGTCCCTGCTCTAAGGCCCCATCCATGCTCAAATCTTCACTAACTAGAAAGCACTTCCCAGTCTGTATTTAGTCCACTCAGGATGCTGATTTGTAACACTGTCAACTAACTTGATCATATAAGTCCACTATGGTGAGATCGTTTTACCCAGAGTATACTGCCACTGAAAATGCAGAACTGATCTGATTTTATTCCTCTCTGATAAGACAAATTAGTGAGAAATTTGAAAGGCGGAAAGAAGGTGAAGGGGATTGTAACGCCACCACTCCTCCTGCAAGCTTATGGTCCTTCATCCCTACCACATTTCCAAGTTTCCATTGTCTGCTGTCTGCAGCAGGGGACTGATTCTGTGAAGATCAGAATTCCTTCCATTAAAAGCTCTCTGGGAGAGGGGCTTTGGCTCTACCTGAAGTTGATCTATAGGAAGAGTCCAATCTTGTCCCAGACAAAGACTCCACTGCAGTAAGGATTCAAAGCTTATTACAAGCAACAAAATACATATAATGCCTTTGAGGCCTTGGCAGAGGACTCCCACAGGCAGTAAATGGCTGCCTACCCTTCTTCAGACACAAAATACAGACTTCTCTCTGAGGGAACTGTGGGCACTACTTTGCTGGAAGCTCCGACTACAGACCTTGAATGTTAGTCCTGTGAACTCACTGAACACAGGCACAACAGACCACTGTTGGGGGATATTATTCTCAGGTGTGTGACTTTGTTTCCATTACATTTGTTTAACTCTGTGAAGCTGTTGCTGTGCCTGTCTAAAACGCCTGATGGGCCTATGATGCAAATGGGGGAACGTGAGTCAAATAATCCCAAGCTAACTCTGAATAGAGTATTCTAAAGTTTTTTTATTAAAAGGGAACTCATGGATCACAGCAAGGAAATAGGAATGGGGTCTGAGATCCAGGTGGCAGCAAGCGGGGCAGGACCACAGCTTTTTGGTACCCAAAGTCACGCCCCAACCTGGTCCAGCCTCTTAAAGGCCACTGGCTGAAGAAGACTCCCCATCATCTCCCCCTTTTGTCTAAATAAGAGAGTTCCAAACATAATACAAAACTATATACAATAAGGACAAATATCAATATTTGTAATTCTAATGTAAAATTAGAATTACAACCAGCATAAACAATATTAAGCAAGGAGTATATGCTAAATGTTTTAATAACCATTTTATCCTAAAGAGTCTAAGTCTTGAATTAGAAAAGGCATGGCTAGATCATAAGAGAAAGGTAATTATGACTATCTAATCTTCAACCTCATCAAAAGCCTGAGAAGGGAGATAATATTACTTGAATAGGCAGGAAGTGCAATCAAACAGCTTCTAAAATGTGCAGTAGATGACAGAGACAACTGGCTACCTGGGAAATCACTCAAAGTCTCATTTGCTATGTAGGAGCAACCAACTTTAGCTAAGGCCTAGAGTAACTGACAGACCATTTTCAGAGGCAGGAAAATTTTCAAAACCATCTTACTCTGTCCTGGCAAGGCTTGGCAGTCTTTCTGAATGGCCAATAGTGAGGCAGGAATAAGGACAGGTGGGGCTAGCAGGCAGAGAGAATAAATAGGAGACATCTGGGAGGAGGGAGAACATGGAATAAGAGGAGAGGAGGATATCAGGGGTCAGCCACCCAGTCAGCCACAGAGTAAGAAGGAAAGTAAGACAGACAGAAGAAAGGTAAAAGTGCAGAGAAAAAAGGTTCACAGGATAATTTAAGATAAGAAAAGCTGCTAGAAACAAGCCAAACTAAGGCCAGGCATCCATAACTAAGAATAAGCCTCAGTGTGTGACCTATTGGGGAGATGGTGGTGAGCCCCTCAAAAAGCCAAAAGAGTAAAACGTCATACACCAGACCACCAATGACCAGATTATTGGTTCTCTCTCAAACAGCAGAAGTCCAGCCCATCATGCTGTTTTCTCTGTGCAGGGCACGTTGGTTGAGACACAGGGCCTGGGCTTGAGCCACACACTTTCCTTTTCCTAGTTTAGTTGGTTTTTACTTTGGGAGCAGGATCGTGCTGTTTCCATGAAGTCAGTCATCCTGGCATGCCAAAAATGGCAAAAATTAGACGCTCTCCTTTCTAGAAATGATTATAATGTACCATGACCAAAAAAGTGGTTTTCCCCCCCTAACAGATAATCTTGCATAAAAATGAGTCATGGGATTTCCGAAATGGAAGGCTTTTCTCAGATACATGTGAGCACGAACACACACACCTCGCCTTTCTCTCTCAGCAGTAGCGCTGAGCTTTCCATAAGTCATGCTATAATGAGGACGGCATTGTCTGGGGCCTTTTGAGTGAAGGGGAGTGGAGGATTTAGAGTTCAGCAAGAGGGAAGAAGTCTGTCTCAGAAAATAAGATTTCTCTACTTGTGTTACTGCAAGAGAATTTTAACTTATAAGGCATGAAGGCCTGTTAAGATGTTTCTTAAAAATATCTTCTCCTGTAATTCCCTCAGCCTGAGTTCAGACCAGAGTGAGACAGCCACTGCCTTAACACAGCTCCCAGCATTGCTTCTAGGGCAGCAAGGGAAGACTGAGGCATGTGAAAATGACCTAACTATGTCCACACCTGCTCCCGAGACACCTGGTCTAGCAAGATAAAAGACTGAGAAGCCATGGTTCTCACTGTGTAGCCATGAGCAGAAGACACATGAGGTGGGTCATGATGTCCACCTTTGTAGGAGACAGGAGTGTCGCTTCTTTGTTTGGAAGTGATAATAATGTTCTGGCTTCATGAAAACGGGATCTCAGGCATACTAATAATCATGTCCCACCCTGGCAGAAGGGTACCAGGTTAGCCCACAAAACCACCTAAGAAAGGATGCAGAGCCTCACAGACAAAACACACAGAGAACTCCAGCTTCACCCTGTCAACTCCCACATCCATGTCCTTGCTCCTGCTCACAGGTCTCATCTGGAAGGTACATGCAGAAATTTAAACAAGTGAGAGGTGGAGCCACAGGCTGAACAACCCAATACATGTCCAGAAGTGTTAATTTTACTGAGTACCAAGTGAGAATATTTCCTTCTTAAAACAAACATGGAAAAAATCATAAAATTCATTTGTAGTCTGAAGACCAAACAGAAACTTCCAGAGAAATGCTGACCCTGTTCAGATAAAGGGTCTGCTTTCCCATCTTGAACACAGCTGGGGAAACTGAGAACGTGTATAGTTTCATGAACACCTTTCGTTCTATTAAGTTTTGCTCTTTGGGAAGTCCCTAAAGGCTCAGGTCAAACCAAGCCTGCTGGGCACCTCAATGCAACACCAGTGCAGGGTAGAGGACCCAACACAGGACAACCACAATCGGGGAAGCTCTGGGAGCAGTTCTTTCTCACTCCTGAGTGCCAGAGGAAAGTACAAACGCTGTACCAAAAGGATTCTAAGGAAAAGCCATTAGGTTTCCCACCAACCAGCCATTAACATTGTCATTAATAAATTTTGGGTAGTGTCTTGGGAGTGTTTTTACTGAAAATGTCAAAGATGCCCCCACATAAATCCTCTCTGTGAAATCAACTCAGGCTTATTCAAAAGCTGCTCAGCAACTGTGATCTGTCACTGGGCTCAGTAGAGTGTCCTGGGATTCATGAATGTCAGTCCTGATGGCTATATTCTTAAACACTGATCTATCATCATCCTTCAAATTCCCTTCCTCCTTATCTAACTTAAATAACCAGATAAGCCTAACACTCCTGGGCTTTACTAAATGGGTTTAAATATTTCAAGTTCTGCCAACTCCCATTTCTCCTGCCTTTTGGGGTCTTGACTAAAAAGGTGAGGAAATATTTTGGAGGAAACCCCAGGGCCTGGCTTCATAAATCTCTGTCTGCTACTTTCCCAGCATGCTGTGCTGCTCAGAGTCTGAAGCACACAGAGAAGAAATGTGGGCCCAGGCATGCAGTGCCACCTTTACCCACTGATACCCCTACCCCCGCTTAGAACCATGCATTCAGGCAGAGAATCAGACAAACACAAGGCTGGCTGCCCTGCTTGGCCTGGTTTGCTCAGAGGGTGGCAGTTGCTCTCCCATGGCATCAATGGCACCACAGGCATCTGTGCCATTTTTACAAACTTTACTTGAGAACAGATGAATGTGGCCCACTCTGCACAGACTAAAAGACGCACCCTGAGCCAGCAGAACACTGCCTTGGAAAAAGCTTCCTGTTTCAGTTCCAAACCACACATACTTGTAGAGTTAACAAATGAACAAATGCGGGNATGCAGGGGCCAGAAGCGCTGCTGTCCTCCGCCCTCTTCTCCCCTCCCCCACTGCCTTCCTGAGGACTGTTCGACTGCATGGGAACATGGGAAGAAAGTTAGGTGGCTGTCATTTTGGAATGCCCAACAAGGAGAGGAACTTGGAAATATTTTAATCTGAAAGGACTCAAGGAGGGGGTTCCCTATAAATAAAGCCATGCTCAAATAAACATGAGAAGGAGCCAGTGTTTCCTGTAAAGCCACTATGCCGATGGACTACTGGAAAGAGCACTCTGTTCACAGTTTTATGACTTACTTCGCTATCATCTGCTCAAAAGTTGGGTCATTTAAAACATAGATGGCTGAGATCTAAACCTTCAATGGGATGAAATATGGCAAAGGAAGCAGAGAGTCTCTTCCAAGTGCAGACTCAGAGGCAGAACTCTTGGACTCTTGGGTTCTGTTCCTGGCGAGCTCCCTGGGCTCAGGTCAGTCTTCGGTCAGAATCTCACTTTTAATCCCTTCAAATCATTTGTTAGTCTCTGTTGTCTAAACAGTGGGGAAAAACCCTGAGCAACACCCCTGGATCCTGTTCAACCAACTGGGATGGCTGGATGGATGTACCTCACTTCCAAGAAGCCAGGGTGATTTATCCCTTGGGTAGCGTCAGGATGTTCGAGAGACCCCAGTGTTATCAGAGCAAAGCCCAGAGAGGAGGACACATTTCTCCACCTGCAGGGAGCTCTGAGCATGACCCAAAGATAACATTGCCCATCTTCAATGTAGCTCTTCATGACTTCTATATTAAAAATAACCCTGGTTGGGCTTCACATCCTTGGGAGGCAGACTTAATAGACAGGTATATCTAATCTCTTATTTATAGATGGAAAATGCTGAGGCATGGGCAGGCTAGAGATCAAACCAGCGAGTCAAGGTTGGGACTCTGCCCTGCTGTTTTCTGGGTCAAGTGCTCTGTTCTCACGAACACATGGCTTCTCAGTAATAACCTGGACCTAGACAAACATGCAGAGGGAACCCAGTGTTAGGCTACTGCTAGCCTTTCAGAAGACCCTGCTCCACCTTTGCAGTACAGTAGAGGGCACCGTGATGGATCTGCTGGCCTGTGTGCATGGCTGCTGTGGTTTTCCCAGCCACCAGCC
>LOEQ01004651.1:77207-95578 GCA_001685075.1 Bramus lutescens | reverse complement strand
TATCTCAGCGGCTATTGGCTGAAGGAGTGGAAGGAGCTCCCACAACACTACACTACTTGAAAAGTTCCAAATCAGTCTGAGACTCTGTTTCAGTAAACAAGGCAGACGACAGTTCCTGAGGAATGACCTCTAGCCTACACATGCATGTACACACGTGTATACATGTACACACAATCACACACAGAGACACACAGACACTCCCATACACACACCATTTAGTGAATTTTCAGCAATAAGCATAGACATTTCAAAAGCTGTGAGACTGTGGCCCAGGCATACATATTCTAACTTGATATTGATGTTATGGTGAAGATTAAAGCTCGTTAGGATAAAAATGCCTAACATGGGTTTCTGTAAGACTACAGTCTTTGCAGCACCAATATTTCTGTCATCTTTTCAGTAAAGGCTGGGGTGGAAATTTTACAAATAGCTCACAAAGAATGCCAACCTTAGCTGTGATTTTCTAGGAGTATGAGAGGACATTGAGAACTAATTCAGACCAGAGCAGGATGTGTGGTCGCTGTAGTGACCCAAATGTATCCACTGCCTCATCAAAGCCTTGGATATGTAATTTTCTCAGACTGCAGCATGACCAGATGGCCAGAGATAGTAATGCCCCTAATCAAATCTTGAGAAACTGGTGGAAAAATTGGTCCATGAGTCTTTAAAATGAAAGCAACAAAGTAAGCAATGGTGTGGGACTCCTGTGAGGACTTGTGTGGGCTTTCTTCCAATCCTATCCAGCATGCCTTCTTGATGAGCCTCCTGAGTTTGGGCATCATGACTCGGGTGTGCTCCGTCTCTGGGAGTGGCATGATTGTGAATGGGTTTTCTCCTCTGCTTTCCTCATCAGAGCAGTGATCCCATTGGCAGTGAATGCCATGCCCATTTGATAGATGCAGGAGCTGATGAAGAGGGGAGTGAGATAAGAATAGCAGACACATAATGTGCTCCAAGCCTCTTGACCTTGTGTTTCAGGCTCTTGATGCTCCACCATCTGGGCCCTAGCATTAGAGAGACAAGAGGACGGGAGGGGGTGATCTCACAGACATCCTCAGGAAAGGACTCCAGGAAGATGGTGCTAGATCAACATCTCCCTCCCCTATACCTCCTCCACCCACATTGACCTGCTCGCTCTTTTTACATCTGGGTATTTTTGAATCCTGTTTCTTCTTTCTAGAATGATCTTCTTGCTTAAGTTAAATGTCACCTCCTCTGAGAAGCCATACAGCAGTCCGTGTCTAGGTAAATACTTTTGTGAAAGATACAGAAGATCCTTATAGCTTTTTCCTTTATGCGTGGGTTCATCTGAACAGCATTTCATAGTTTGAGGTCTTATCTAGTAGGAAGCATGCATGGTTGTGTGGTCAAAAAACCCTGAATTCAACCCTCAGCTCTGTATTTCAATAGCTAGATGATTGTGAACAACTTAAAACCTATAAAGTGAAATGACCGTGTCTACCTCATGGCGTAACGTGAAAGGGAGAAAAATGGGGTTGCCATCACTCCTGAAATACAGTCTATTAATTTTCTAGAGAAATAGAGGGAAGGAAAGGGGCAGAGATAGAGGGACAGAGGGAAAGAAGATATAGTAAAGGGGAGGAGGTTGGGAGGAGTGAATGAGACAGAGAGATTGCCCTTTATATTCACAGTACCAAGAAAAATCTTAGACCCAAAGCAGGGGCTGAATAGCTTTTCACTTCTGGAAAATATTTGGTTTCAAACAGGGTTTACTCTTGTTCTTATATTATACTCCTCAAGATATGTTTAATCAGAAAGCATTGTACAAGTTCAGCTCAAAGCTAATTCTTCAAACTATCTAATCAGGACTCCTAAAAACTGCCGAGATAATGAAAATAAAAAGGCAAAGAGTACCTAAGAAACTGTCACATAGTAGAAGAGACTAAGAGAACGGGATATATGTCCTGGCATTAGACATATCCAGGAACAGGGGATCTCAATTGAGGAATTGTCTTTAACAAATTAGCCCATTAACAAGTCTTTGAGAGAATTTTCCTAATTTATGACTGATGTTAGAGGGACCTGGCCCAGTGAGGACAAAGGCCCCTCCTGGAGAGGTGGTCCTAGGTGATATAAGAAAGCAAGCTGAAGAAGTCAGTAAGTAGCATGGCCCCTGCTTCAATTCCTGACTCCAAGTTCCTGCCTGAGTTTCCGTCCTGATTTCCCTCAATGATGGGCTGTGGTGGGGGGAAATGTAAGCTAATTTACTTTGATCAGGATTTATTAAAGCAACAGGAAACCAAACTAGGGAAACATGGAAGTGCAATATGATACCCTAGGTCAGCTCCTGGAATAGAGAATGTGGCCTGATGGGAAAACTGGTGAATTTCAAAGAAACTCTACACTTTAGTTAGTATGATGTTGATTCCCTACTTCTGGTGAATGGACCCCAGAGTGGAAGGCATCCCATTAAGGACAGCAAGACAATATTTATATAGAGAGTCTCTATACTCTCTTTCCTACCTCTTTGTAAAGCTAAAACTGGTCCAAAGTAAAGAGTTGGAATAAAGACAGACAATTTCAGCTCATGGATTCTTGTCTAAGGGAAATGGATTTTCGAGTTATTTATATTTCTCTAGTCCTGCCACATCAACCTCTCATTTTTCCTAAGCAAAAGGATGCTTTAGAGAAAAAAGAATGTAGATAAGTCTCCATCAATACTGGCTTGAGTTGCAAATCAGAGACTGGATGAAGCATCTCCAACTCTTCCCTGGAAGTGAGTGAGATCTTGTGCATGGGCTCCTAGATGGACACTGTGAGAAGAAAGAGAAGAGAGAAAAGAGAAGAGAAGAGAAGAGAAGAGAAGAGAAGAGAAGAGAAGAGAAGAGAAGAGAAGAGCAAGGAGCAGCTGAAAAAGCTGATCCTTCCATGGGTCTTAGAAAAGAAAGTACAGTTTAACTTTGGGAGTTAACTGGCTACAGTTCAATGACTACACTCCATTCATGAGGTATCTCTCAACATTATCCAAACCCTTGAAAAGAAGCAACCACAAAAGGGAAGGTGGAGTCTCTACTGGGGCATCCTAAGTCTACATGTAGAATCCCATGGGCCCAGTAACTGGTGATCTCTCCAAATGATTAATGCATGATTCTTTATGATTCTTTAACACGAAACCTTGAGAACATAAAGAAAGAACCTCAGTGTGTTGAGGAACTTAGATGTATAGGGTAATAACTTCATTCCTTTTCTTGTTGCTCGAATTAAAAAAAAAATCTAGACAAAAGCAACATAAGGGAGAAAGGGTTTTTTTGACTCAAGTATAAGGGTACTTATCTATCGTGATAGAGAAGTCATACAGCAGAAGCTGGGAGCAGCTGGTCACCTCACACCCACAATTAGGAAACAGAATGATGAGTCCGTGCTGTTGTCAGTTTCCTCTCTCCATTTATACAACCTAGGATCCTTGCTGGGGAATGGTGCCACCCACAGTGAGTGGATCTTCCCACCTCAATTAATGCAATCAAGATCATGCCCCACAGGCATGCCCAGAGGCCTGTCTTCCAGGCGATTCTAGGTTGTGTCAAGTTTACAGGAGGTACTAACCATCACAGGAAGACATCCCATCTCAGCAAAAGTCAGTTGTGATATAGGACTTTTTTAAGTTGTTTTTATTGGGCTATGTATTTTTCTCCACTCCCTTCCCTTTCTCTTCCCTCCCCTTCTACCCTCTCCCATGATCCCCATTCTCCCAATTTATTCAGGAGATCTTGTCTTTCTACTTCCCATGTGGATTAGATTCATATGTCTCTCTTAGGGTCCTCTTTGTTGTCTAGGTTCTCTAGGATTGTGAATTATAGGCTGGTTTTTCTTTGCTTTATGTCTAAAAGCCACTTATGAGTGAGCACATGATATATTTGTCTTTCTGGGTCACTCAATATTATGTGTTCTAGATCCTGCAAATTTCAAGAAGTCAATTTTCCCCCATGGTTGAAAGTTGTTCTTTCTAAAGATTTCAACTCATCATTGTTGGAGGGGCAGGTAGAGCAGAGATGTCACAGCAGCCAGGGAGAAGAGAAAATTCTCTCTATGGAGATGTCAGCTTCCAAGAGTAATTTGTTGAAAACAGAACCATAATTGATCATGGAAGTCACTAAGATTGACCCAGCTACTCAAGCCTACAACCTAAGAACTATGGTTAGTTCTTCTCTGACATGATGTCCTTTCAAACTGCTATGATTCATTCATTTGTCCACTCACACATCCATGACATAGATTGTGAGGAGCTACTCAATTCAGGATATTCAATTATGCACTAGAAATTGAACAAGCAATAAGACAGATTCTCCTCTTTGGATGAGAAATTCAATAAAGCAAAAGTGGACATTACTCAAATAACCACATAGATAACTCTGCTGTGGGCTTGAAAGAAAGAGTGTCTATAACAGAGACCTGGGATAGAGTATGGTGTAGAATCAGGAAGCCACTTCCTTGTGGATATGCCATTTGCGCTCTGATCTAAGAATGATGAGTGAACCAGACCATGGTGGGAACGGAAGAACTTTGTGAAAAGTCCATTTAGGATGAGCTGATTCATGAGGGTAAGGAGCCCAGTGGCTTTCATGAGAAGAGGGGGGTATGCCTTCAGTTGAAAAAATATAAACAACAGGATTTTTTCCTGTGTCCACCACCTCTCTTCATCTGTCTTAGCTTGGTTTCTGTTGTTGCGATAAATATTATGACCTAAAGCAACTTGGAAACTTGGAGAGGAAAAGTTCCTTTAATCTTACAGGTTGCAGCCAACTGTTGCTAGGAGACATAGTAGAAGCTCAAAAAAGGGAAGAACTTCAACAGGGCAGGAACTCAAAGCAGAAACTGTAGAGGATGCTGCTTTACCAGCTTGCTGTTCATGGCTCATGCTTAGCTCATTTTCTTATACAACTTGGACCATCTGCCAAGGACTGGGACCACTGACATCCATCAAGATAGTGGCTTCCAGACTTGTCTAAAGGCCAGTCTAGTTGAAGCAATTCTTTTACTGAGGTTCCCTCTTTTAATTCTGGGTTGTGTCAAGTTATGGCTGAAACTAACTTGGAACCCATCCTTCTGCTGTTGCATTGTGGTCCCATATCACTCACCTAGGTTGTTACTGCAGGTCTATAACAGTTTGCTGCTCACAAAGTCTCATATTTATTTATTTACTTATTCATCCATTCATTCATTTTGTTTTTTCTAGACAGGGTTTCTCTGGGGGACAGTCATGACTGTCCTGGAACTTACTCTGTAGACCAGGCTGGCCTCAAACTCAGAGATCTGCCTGTCTCTGCCTCCCAAGTGCTGGGATTAAATGCATGCATCACCACTGCCCAGTCCTCTTTATTCTTTTTTAAATTGCTCTCCCTATGTGTATGATGTATGTGTGTGTCATAGCAAGCTTGTGGTTGTCAGAGGACAACCTTGGAAGTCAGTCTTTGCCTTACACCTTGTTAGAGACATGGCATTCCTTGGTTGGTCATCTGTGCATACACCAGGCTAGCTGACTCATAAGCTTTTGGGGATTCACCTGTCTCTGCCTTCTGTCTTGTAAGAGTGCTGGGATGACAGATGTATGCTATCATACTTGGCTGTTAAATGTATTCCAGGGATTCAAATTCAAGTCGCCATGTTAGCTTGAGAGGGGCTTTAATGACTAGGCCATATGTCCAGCCCACCTCTCTTTGTTCTATTAGCTCTTTGCTTGACTCTAGAATGGTTCTACAACCTACCAATCTGATTCTTTGGCCCTTTACTGTAATCAACAGTGGGGATAGTGATGAAGGGTGAGAATAAGTCTCAGGCTAAGCTCATATCCTTCACTTCTTTGTATGCTGTCAATACTGCCAGGATTCTCCTGCAGCTCCTACCTGACTTCTTCTCTTAGGTCTTTACCTCATCTGAGCAGAAAGGCTTTCAGCAACCATAAAGGGCATGGAGAAGATGGCTAGATGACCACCCAGCTTCGTATTCTGCTCCATATGAGAAGTTGCACAATGGGGGATTGCTTTTTGAGCTTGCCCAACTATTCTCTACGCTTGGATCTAGCTGGGATGATGTGCTAGGTTTGGGATGATGCTGGATTATAGACAGACTCTTTATAATACACGCCAGTTCCAGGCCTGTCTCTTCCAGCATAATCTCCTGTGATTTTCCCCCCAGTTTCTTGGAGGTGTTGAGTTCAATCCTGAACCTGGTACTGTTCCATGAACCCAGAATCCTAAAATTTTTCTCTTGCTTCCCTAACACCATCAATTCCTGCCCCTACCATCATGTGGGCTTCATGTAAGCAAGGGAAGACTAGAAACTGCAATGATCTAAATCATTCAGGTTCCTGGGATCCCCTGTTCCTGCCACCTATCTTCTTTTAAGTCCTTGTGTCTAGTTCTTCTGCCTCCCAGTCTGTATTTATCAGGTCAATGATTCTGACCTGAGTACTGTAGTCAGACAGTCTGAGTCAAAAGCCCAGTGATTTGAGCAACTACTTAACATCTCACTTTATTTATATAATAGGAATCAAAACAATGCAGCAATCACTCACAACCCCTCCATTTATGCTAAATGAGCTGACAATTAAGAGGCATTTAACTCAGAAGACCAGGCATAAAGTATTAGCAATGATAAAGTGAGGGTCAGTTTACCTCATCTCATTCCCTCAACCCACAAAACTCATATCACATTATCTTTGTGCATATTCCGTGCCTCATAAGGGCTGTAAATACTTGTATGCCAAGAAGCTCATCATTTTAAAAAACATTCTAGATGAAGTATTTGCTGAGAAGCCCTGCTACTGAATTAATCCCAGAGGGAAAATAACATCCTCAGAAATCTTGTCCATTTTAATCTATTAAGCAGTTTGGGGGATTCTTGTTCGTGCCAGCCAACGTTTTTCTAAGAGATTTTGATCTGCATCTGGCATATATACTAGGTGAATGAGATCCATTTTCTTTTTGTTTTCACGTTTCGTCCTTGAACGAGAGATCCATCTTCACAGCCTCTGTGCCTGCCCTTCCCATCACCCCTCCACCATCCCATGGCCCAGTTCCCCTGTGTCCTTAGTCCTTTCCTTCAGGGATTTAAACAGCAGCTGCATACATAGAGTTACAGGGTTGCAGGAGGCAAAAACATCACCACCTTCTACCAATCACTAACTATAAAGTAGATGCTTTGTAACATTTGTTTATTTCCTATGAAGTTCTCTGTGTTGGACTTTATGTAACACACCAAGAAAAAGAGAGAGTGAAGTCTTCATTTGAAATCCCTCTGTTCCTGTTCTATCTTCCCACCTGCTTCATCTGTAAAGTGTGAGTGAGATTACTGCCAGCCTTCACAGTTACTGGGGAGCCTATATCAGCTCTTGTCACACCGCCAATGCCAACAAAAGTTCAGCTGGTTATAATCTCCCAGACAGACTAAGAGAGTCAATAATTTTTCCAAAAGTATAGAGTTAATTAGTCAGAGGGTCAAACTGGTTCCAAGTATGCAGGGCTGGCGATTCCCACCACATGTCCAGTGCTGTTGACATTTCTCCACACCAACGGCCTCAGAAACACCTACATCTCTCTTCATTTTTTCTCCCTACCTCACTTGGTGCCATAGAATAAGGGGGATATTTCTGTGCTGAGACACTTGGTCCCTAAGGGCCTGTAATAATAGGAAGCAGAACTGCTAAAAATTTAAAGAGAACAAAGAGGCTCTGCCATGTCCTTCATGAATAATTGACACCACCAGGATTAGCTGCATTTTCACATCAGCAGAAAGGGCCATGACTAGGGTTAAGAACTCCTCTAACTGCCAACACTAAGAGACAAGCACTAAATGTCCAATATGCTCCTCAGAAATGTGATGGAACAGGGTCCTTATTCCCCATCCTCAGAAACATCTGATGATGAAACAAGGATGGATTCCTTATGCCACCAACATGTTTTATGTTAGATAGGTATTAAATACATTGGATATATAGATATTAAACAAAATAGATAGATATAAAACACACTAGATAGATACATAGATGCAGAGATGCCAATATCTATCTATCTATCTATCTATCTATCTATCTATCTATCTATCTATATCTAAACACATTGCTGACATAGGAGATCATATATATAATATATATAATAATATATATAATCTTCTAAGCACTGTCTATGTAAGGCAAAGCCTTGCTTGAACTTTGTTCTAGTTGCTTTTAACTCCTGTACATAAATCATTATTAACTTGAAGAACTACCTTTATCATAAATACTGTAAAGGTTGAGTTTGGCCTCAGAGGCAGGATCCATTCACTCAATACTGACTGAATAAATACATAAGCTCTTGAAAGTAGACATACTGAAGTAGATAGAGCCCCATAATTCCCATTCATCGTCTGTGAGACAGAAACTACTACACCTCTGTTTTAATAGAGGAAACTGAGGCATAGACAGGTGCCTTGGTTGCTTGATGTTACATTGTGCTATTAATGAGAACTGGTTTTTGAGCTCTCTGTTTAAGGATTCAAAGTTTTAAAGTGTTTGGCTGTTCAGATGAGGAAGCCATAAAGACAGAATCCTTGTTTCCACTTGGAATGAGATGAGATGGCTTCTCCTCCATGCATTTTGGTTTGGGCACTCTTCTATGTTGAGAATAGTCTGGTCCTGTCCAGGGGCAAAGAGATCCCCAGGAGGAGAGAAGATTCAATAGATTACTTCTCAAGGACTCTGATAAATTCAGTGCTCCAGCTTCCCTCCACCATAACATTCCATCTGAAATTTAACCCTCAATTGCCACGTTCACAAAAGCAAGAACCAAACATTCCTTAATTACTGCATCTTGTGCATTGAGCCTACATCAAGGTCATAATAAAGAGTCCAGATTCTGAAGCCAGATTTGGAGTTCATCCTAGCTTTTCTAGTTTGCAAGTAAGACCCCAAGCAGATTGGCTTCTTTCAACTTTGTTTCTTCATATGTAAGAATGTAACTCTGATGTCTGTTTCCTGGTTCTCATGTGGTGTTTTATAAGGAGGATTTTGTAGTTGGATTATCATGCTCTCTAGCACACAGGAAATACATGTACTAGCTGCTGTTAAGAATAATATTACCAGCACAGTATCATCATCCAATAACGAATACTCAGTGGTACTCTGGCATCCACAGCCAGGGGTAGATGAATAGTAAACAGCACAATCTAAGGGTCACTAGCTTTTGAAAGCTAGAACCAAGGCAGATAAGATTAATCTTGCCTCTTTTTATGTATCTTTCTTAAAAGCATCTATTTAGGGGCCTCTTGGATTAATAAAATTGTCTCAGGCGCACATTTCCAAACATCAATTTCCTTTAACACAGAGGAGATCATTAAACTTTAGGAAAAGTTAGCTTCATAGTTCTAGGCCCTTGAGTACTTGCCATGATCTTCAATCAAATGGACAAGTTTTTTTTTTTCTGGGTTTATACCACCCTAGGGGCCCATCAGTGCTCCCAGTAACACACCTGAAAGGTCACAGTTGCTTTTCAGAATATCATTACCTTATTAAGAAAAAGAATTGGTTCAGCTAGGACTGAATGAGATATGTAGCAAGTCATACCCTTTTCATATTTGAGGCATTAGTCTAAGTTCCAGCTGGCATTTTGGGGCTGTTGACCTCAGTCCTAGGTTCCATGTTTCCTAGGACCACTTCCTCCTAAGCTGACTCTAGGGTAAATTCAAGTTGTCCTTTCCAGTCATGTTCTCCTTGCTCAATGTATGGTTTGACCCCTAAATTACACACTGGAACAGGAAAATGAAAATAGAGGGCCCCCCTTTCCCTCATGCAATCCAGAGTTGCCCCTACCCAACACTCATACCTAACTCCCTAACTGTCCCCCAAACATTTCAGCCTGTTTCTTTCCATTGGGCCTTCTCATATCTTTATTCCCCACTCCTTTTCTGTTCCTTTTTCTTTCTGCTCATCTCTATGTCTGCCTTATACTTCTTTCTCTGCATCTCTCTTTCTTTTCTTCTCTTTTTTGTTCCTTTCTTCTTTTTTTCTTTCCTGCTTCCTTTCTCCCTTCTCTTCCTCTATCTTCCTCTTTTTTCTTCCCCCTTGTCACCTCTCCTTCTCAATTATCAGTGAAGCATTAGACATAATTGTGGTGGTGTTTGGATATTTTATATTAAGCAACCCTTCTGAGAACTAAAATCTATAACACAAGTATCTACTGTTCATCACTAGTAGTAGTAATAGGCACTGGAGGGAAGAGTAAAGATTGCTGGGGCCGAGGACATGACCTTGGAGGACATGACCTTGTACTCTAAGACATGGCCCATGACTGCTTATGAACTAAACTGGGAACTGGTGTCTAGGATCAGAAAGATATAAGGGAAGAAAGGAATAAAAAGGACAGAAATAGAGTATTAAAAGAATGTCCACCAACACAGTACCTGGACATGCTGTAGGAACTTAGCAAGTATGACAAAGAACAGGAGAAATAGAAAGGAACACTAAAATGGTCTGGTCCCTGAGTTCAAGGCAGTCAAGCTGAGAATGATACTGTTATCCTAAAATATATGCGGAATCCTTTTAAGATTTTGAATAGATATTTAGTGCATGGTTGGCTTTTTATAGGAGTTTGTATTAGGGAGGAATGGGGAAAGACGGTTCTGAATGTGTTGGATCTGGCCAGTGTGAGAACCAAGTAAGTGATTTTGAAATGGATACATTCCAAAGTACCAACAGCTTTGCAATGCTCCCAGAACAGTGAGAGGAAAGACAGAATTTACAAATCAGGCATCTAGGGCTATATCCGTCTGTTGTCATCATTGTGTTACTCCTGACAAGTCTTTTTTCATCCATCAACCACATATTTCTTCTATAAATGAGTTATGCCAGCGTGTCTTCTCCAAGGTGAAGTAGACCAGCTGCTGCTTCTGTAAACTGAGGTAGACCAGATGCTGCTTTTGTGAGGCGAGGTAAAACAGATGCTGTTTCTGTGAGATGAGGCAGACCAGATGCTGCTCCTGTAAGGTGAGGGAGACCAGATATTGCTTCTGTGGGGTAAGTTAGAAGCTTCTTCTGTAAGGTGAGACAGGCAAGATAGATGTTGCTTCTGTAAGGGATAGCAGATGAGATAATGTCTTCCATGAGGTAGATGAGATACTTAATGAAAAGTGGGGTATACCAGATAATATTCTACAGTCCTGGTTGTCTTTATTAGTGGTCTGTGTTTTCTTTGGGAGGCTATCTTTAACTCCTATGTGAAAACTACATTATCTATTAATCGCTTTACTGCTATCCCTTTTACCCCCACTATGACCCCATTCTTTAAATTCTTAGAATTAGAAAGATAATTAACAATTGTCATTAAGCATTCAGTCTCTAGAGACTTTTTGAACTAGAATACTTGTTTTTATGGCTTATTTAACTGTCCTTTCCTTTTCCATGTATAATATAGTCACTATTTTTTTCACTCAAAATATTGTGAGATTTTTAACGAACGATTTGGTGAAAAATATTGAAGAATGCCTAGCACACTGTACATAAACATAAACTGTCTAATAAAATTACACTGCGTCCTATGATGTAAGATCGAGAACATTCTTTGGGATCAAGGTATTCACAGCCTCTAGGTGTTAGGAGTTGATTGCTGATGACTGCAGCCCTCCCTCGGAAAAGCTTTGGAAGCAATGGAACTATATTGTGAGAGATTTCTGCCCTTTGTTAGTGAGGGCAGCCTACATCTAATCACCAGTCCTCTTGCCTCAGAAGAAACAACTCCGAAGAGCTTGCTAGTCCAGTCTCAGGGCTCCTCTTTCAGTAGGCTAGAGAATCTCTCAAGCATACCACCCACGGCTTAGTGTCTCCCTCTGCCCATTGCCTCAGAAGAAACAACTCCGAAGAGCTTGCTAGTCCAGTCTCAGGGCTCCTCTGGCAGTAGGCTAGAGAATCTCTCAAGCATACCACGGCTTAGTGTCTCCCTCTGCCCAGTCCTGCTTTTCTTTCACCCATTTACACATATTCCTCAGGTCTCCCTTCAGAGTCCTTTCCCAGGAATACAGACTACAAAAATTATGATGTTACTCTATTAGGTACCCTATGTATACCCCATGCAAACTGCCTGATCCATTGATACCCCTCAATCAATAACCTCATTTAGATCTTACTACACATCTCTAAGATCTCTGGTTTAGAATATCAACACAGTACACAACTCTTCTGAGCATACAAAAGAAATTAATGAATTCTAATTGATTGAATAAATTAGTAGATCAAGAAACTGTTGATCTCTGAGCCATTTTGGCCTCCTTCAATGTATAAAATTGACAGTCTGATGAACCTTTTAGTTATGTGTTTGGTACAGAAGGCCTCCCTGTATAATTGCCAAGCCCCAGAATTCATGAGAGAGAAGAGGAGGTGGGAATTTACTCCTCTGCTGCCCAAAGATTGCCAGCAGGGGGTAAAGATCTGCCATGTGAAATGAGCCAACAAGGGTGGAATACAAATAGGCACTCCTGCTGATTCTGGAGTTCTGTACAACTATCTCCCAATGTTTCTGAGAAACATATTACTGCTGCGTACAGGGCCTTTTGATTTGATGGTTAAGTTTTATATTCACATAGTGTAAGGTTTGAAGTTGGAGTTATTGTAAACCCAATTTAACCTGACAGGGGCAAAAAATAAAACAAGCTTGCATGTATAATATCTACCTCTTTAAATCCATGCTGGAAATTCTAATAAGACTACTTTCAACACTACTGTCAAAAATAGCTAAGAGAATGTTGTGTGCCAGACCCTTCAATGCCTACTTAATATGTATTACCTGGGTTTTCTCATTTTACAAATGAGTAAGCTGATATTTAGAGAACTAAGAAAGGCTATAAATCAGCAAATAGTGGAGCCAGAAATTGAACCTTCAGCTGCTAAGTAGAGAGCCCTAACCACTCTCCCCGATACCAAATGAGCAAATACATTCATTACTAAATGGCATGGTTTTGTAACTGTGATTGGCCTCTAATATTTTCTTCTTCCAGGCAAAACTGAACCCAGGCTCTAAAATGAAGAATATATATGTGAGTGAGACATAATGGCACACGACTGTAATCCACCAAGCAGTCATCCTGCCCTTTAAATACCCTGCTCGTGAGAATTGAGATAGATGTTTAGACCAGAAAACAAAAACAGGGCTTCTTGCATCACTGGGAGGGCCTGGGAGCTGATCTTCTGAGGATGAGCAGCCTGAGTTCGGCCTGGCTTTAAAATATGGTGATAAAAACGCAACTCTTCCTCGTTTCGCTTTAATTCAAATACATAGTGGCGCCGAAGCTCAGACCCAGCAGAGGGAGCTACCTAGGTCTTTCCAAATCAGTCTAGTTTCTGTTTTCCAAGGATAACATAAAATACTGTCTGAGGGTAAGTGAACCTGAGTCCATTGAAATGCATTTACACAGATGGATGCTGTCAATGGAGCATGTCCAGTACAAGACCTTGTAGAGACAAAGGTTGGAAGATAACGGCCTTGAATTGAGATGGATGCTGGGTCTGTGAAGGACACCAATAAGCAAGTAAATATGTGGACAGAGTGTGGGAGCTGTAGAGATAGAGCCAATGGGAATAGTCAGAGGAAAATGGTCAATCGATTGGCATGGGAAGGAATAATACATCAGTCATTCTTAAGGGTAAGTAGGAGTTATCAAGTAACCAGTGACAGCACCAAAGCCCAGGCCCAGATGATCCTTTCAAGGAGCTGCAAACACTGGATATGGCTGAGACTGAAAGGCAGGTGCCGACAAATGAGAAAATTGGGTGGTGACACCTCATGAGAGCCCTGAACCCCCATACCCTATAATGTAGGCCTCCCCAAACTCCCCTCCATATTCCCAGTTCCACAAATTAAGTTTTGTTGGAAAATCTTTGATGTTAAACTGGTGGGTAAATGAATGTCAAAATGACACCAAATAGCATTTTTTTCAGATTTGACAAGGGGGGTTGGTTACTTTTCCCACTGATGTCACCAAATACCTGACAAGAATCAATTAAAGGGAGAAAGGGCTCATTTTTGCTCATGGTTTAAGGGCAGAGTCTGGCACCATGGAGAAGGCATAGGCACAGGTATCTTCATGGTGTGGAAGCATGAGGCAGCTGGTTCACACCTCACTGAACAAAGATACAAGCTGTAAGTACTCCTTCCCCAGGTGACAGTTTCTTCCACTAATGTCTACTTGCTAAAGTTTCTCCAACCTCCCAGAACAGCATTACTAGCTAAGAACTAAATGTTCAAACACATGCTGTGTGGGGAACATTTCACAGTCACACATAACCCTAGGTAAATTGGTATGCATAATATATGTGTATGTTTGTATTATATATATTGTGTATATATATTATGTATTATATATTGTGTGTATATATAATATATGTGCATGTATATATTATATATGCATACACATATATTAAAGTATTTTCTTTGCTTAATTTTATACAAGCATGCTGTTGGGGAACTTTATTTTACTTATGTTCACAACAACTTCAGTGGGTATAGACTATAATCATTGATGTATTGGAAATTTTAAAATACTCGAGAGTGACTGAAGTGAAGCCACATATACAGAAATGCATAGGTGGCAAATGGAAAAAATGGAGGTAAAATTGACACTCCAGTGGGTCTTCTTCAAAACCAGTATTTTAAACCAGAAATGTAGGTCAGAAAAGAAGGAGGAGACAGAAGGTCCAGGGTTAGCCATCTGCTCATGGCCTCTGACCACTAGTTTGCTTCTGGAGCGTAGAGAAGAACTTGCTATGCGTTTTCTTTTCTGATAGTACATGGGGTCCTGTTGGCCTCTGAGAAGCCATTCAGAGAGTGCAAGAGCAGGGGTGAAGTGCATCGGGCTACACAAGGGGGAAGGCAGGCACCAAGCCACCCTGGCTTAGAGGGGTAGGCATAGTACTTCCCTCTTCTCCAGAACCCCAATAAATGACCAATCTGTTACTAGATTGAGCAAATACAATTTTTATCTGCTAATCTTTATTTCTCAGGGACCTGCGAGTTTTCCCATAGAAAGTTCTAAACCTTCCAGGGGATTATTTACACTAGCAAGGCAGTAAGCCTGGACCTGAGGTGATTAGGAACAGGTCCGGTCAGGAATGTATTTAAAAAGGCAAGTATTTTAAGCCTCAGGTGACTGAGGGAGCGCTGTTTCCCACAGTCTACCCTACGGTGAGAGAAAGGATGGGAATTCAGTGCTAGACTTGGGCTGTCCAGATGGTCAGGTAGAGGTAAACCTTCCTCTGTCTCACTCAAGGCTCTCCCCTCACTGTTTGACCAGGGCCTGAACCTGCTAGATAGAAAAGGGACAATGAAAGCCCAAGATTGCTTCTGCCTTTCTCTGACAGAAAGCTCATGGGGTGAATAGTGGATTTTTCCCAGCAGATCTTTACTGTGTGCTAGGCAGCATGCAAGGTAGCTGAAAGATAAATCAAACACAATCCTTCAGGAATTGGCATGTAGCCAAATAAAAAAATAAGGCTATATTCACATACACATCTTCTATGTATTAATATAATATACATGAGTAATAAATTTATGTGATTATACACATACATATATGTATACACACACACAAAGATCTCTTTGGAACTTTATTAGGTCCTTTAACTCAATGTCCTACAATTTCAGGCTACCATAGAAAAATATAAGACAGCACTGAGGATGTAGTTCAGTAGTAGAGAGCTTGCCTAGTATGCACAGGGTCCTCTGTTCTACCTCTAACACCTCAGAAAAATTAATTAATTAATTAATTAACTAGAATTAAATATCACTACTGGGAAAATCTCCTAAGAAACACTTTCAGAGAAGAGTTATTTGCTTTGGTTCATGATTCTGGAGAGTTCTATGCACAGTTGCCTGGCTTTGTGTGTTTACACAGAGCATCATGGCAGCAGGAATACATAATAAGAAATAGTTGTTCAAATCAAAGCAGAACAGGAAACAGAACAAGACCAATAGTGACTAGGCATAATTTAGTCCCAAGGAACCATCTACCCATAGCCTCATTCTTCCAGCAAGGCCCCAACTCCTAAGGTTTCCAAAACCTCTCACAATAGTGCCACCAGCTGGGGACCAAAGATTCCCATAAAGAACCATTAGACGTCATTTCAGAGTCCTATCACAACACATCCATGCCTACACTGAGAGATGACGCTGTAGCAGAGACAGGTATGGTTGTATGAAAAGCAGGGGAAGCACCTTTTTGGCCTTAAGACACAACACAAACACAGGGCAGGCATTGCTCATGGCGTGAAGTCATTGGAATAGGGTGTTCTCCCTCTTGAGGTGCAATTTCCTTGCAGAGATATAGCTGTTATCCTTGACCCTGGCAGCAGACATACTACTTCCCCATCCTGAGGTCAGCACAGACAGTCCCATCTTCTACCAGCAAATCCTGCATCTTTCTGCCCCAAGGCTGATTACTGCTGTGCAATTGGTGCATGCTCAGGGCAGGCTAGAAGTGTGCCCAGGACCACCACCCACCCCCGCAAATGCCACATGGGAAATGGAGAATCAGTTACTGAAATTCAGGGCTCTCAATGGGAGAGCCATGAGCCTTGCTTTATGTTCTATATGATCTCTCAGTGGGTCCCCCCCTGTAATGGAATTGTGTTGTTCACCGGAGAAAGCCATTTTCTAGACTTTTCCATATTTCCCAATTCGTTCCTTACTCCTGAGATTAATTTGCAATAACTATATGTACCTATATTTTTAAGCTTACAATGCATTTGGAGGGGGAACTCAAGCTCTTGAATTCATCTTCCATGACCAGTCAAAGGTCAAAGCAATTATTTCTCCCTTTAAATGCTCTCTCTCACCATCTTATCTCTAGCTTTGCCTTTCCACCTGAGAACTTTCTAACTGTGTAGACTTTTCTCTCTTACCTCATTGTTGATGTACCTTGGCCATTCCTTTTTAAAATTTCTATTTACTATTTTTCATCTTTGTTTTTGAGACATGACCTTGCCCTGTTCTGGTGCATACTTTTGCCTTGTAAGTGTTAGCACATACTCCCACACTCAACCTTTCACCTGGAAAATTGTATTTCTCCTTTAAATGTTACCCCCACTTAGAAGCCTTCCATGCTTCTCCTTCCTCTGCACACTCTACATTGCCTTTCTAATGTTGCCCTCACCAGATTCCAGCTGATCACCCATCCATTCACCCATCTGTTTGTCTACACATCAGTACACCCATTCATCAATCTACCCATCCATCCACCCATCTACATATCCATGCATACGCCCATTTATTCACTTACCTTTCAGCCAATCCATCTATCTACCCACCGAGCCATCCATTACCCACTCATTTATCTATCAGCCCATCCACCCACCAACAGCTATGCATTGGCTGCCTCTATAGGCTAGGTAAGAGTATTGTACAAGTTCTCATCAATCTTCCTGGATTTTATGGATTTTCTTAGACATTTCTGTGCTTCCAGTGAGTAGCACTGTGTTTGTAAAGGGGGGGATAAGCGGCAAAGGTTAGAGCACACTAAACTGATGAACTTCACCGGTTCTAATTGGACAACATCTGTGTGATGATGAGCATTTTAATTACATGGCAGCAGATACATTAAGTATGAGGAATTAGCAAATCAATATGTTATCATCAAAACACAAGCCATATGTAGACAGTTTCATTATTTGAAACAGCTTGTAAACCATAAAGCCGGTGACGATATTTGATTTCCCACTACCGAAATATATTCTTCAAAGCAAAAATACCCCCAGAGGGCTCTACTTTATCCCTCTGTAGACTAAAGAGATGGAAATTTTTGTTTTAATGCCCCAAATCCTCTCTGTTGAACTTTACTGAGTCTTTTGAACTCAGTATCCTGCTGGTCGGGCTGCTGAGTAAAAATATAGGACTTAGAGCTGGGGATATAGCTTGCTGAGTTTGTCAAGGACAGACAAGGCCCTGAGTCTTTTCGCAACACTACAGAAAAATATAGTAATTAACTAAAATTAAATGAAATATAGGAATCAACTTGAACAGTTGGCTATCTCTCCTAAGGAAACTAGATTCAAGAGGTTGGGAGATGGCTCAATGGTTATATTCTTACCTTGCAAGTATGAGGACTAGAGTTTAGATACCCAGGACTCATGTAAAATGTTGGGTTGGCATCTCAACCCAGTTGTAATTCCAACCTCAGAAGTAAAGATAGCAGAGCCCCACAGCAAGTTGGCTGACAAGACCACGCATATCAGCCAGATCTGGAGGGACGCTTCCTCAATGAATATGGTGGAAGAGCAATTGCGGGTGATTTTAAACATCAACCTTAAGCCTCTATATATATGGACCCAAGGGCATGCATGCCCATCTCTCTGTCTCTCTTTCTTTCTTTCTTTCTTTCTTTCTTTCTTTCTTTCTTTC
>LOEQ01004651.1:44738-67535 GCA_001685075.1 Bramus lutescens | reverse complement strand
GTTTTCTTTATTAATTAACCTATGAAAGCAACAGATAGATAGAAGACCCTCCTATATCAAGTGGGAGTCCTTTTTCTCTATCTAGTCTCCTTCAATATCCATATACTCCCCAATGCACACCTCTTATTCTCTGCATATATACAGACGCACAGGACACCATTGGGCCTTAGACCACAACTCTACTTGGAATTGGTACTCCACCCTCATGGTTGTTAGATCTGTCATTGGACTTTTAATACTGCATTGATTCTAACTGTAGCTCTTTCCCCCATTAAAATGCAAAACCCAAGATAGAGGAACCAAACTCTTTCAACTTTGTAATTCTGGGACCTCTCAGTGGAGTCAGCAGGAAGGCATTACAGACATAGCTACAGGATTGAATGAGCTAAGGAAGTTGGAGGCTGAGGTATAAAGGATGATGAGGAACGATCCTGGAGAAATGATGGAGAAGAGGATACCAAGTGACTGTATACCCAAAGGTCCTGTGTGGGGAGACAGGGTGAACCTTTGGAAGAAGTGGATAATTTTCCCTAGGATCAAAGCCAGAGTTCTAGTATATGAAGAGAACCAAGACTGAGAGGTGGGTGACAACTGCCTTCTAAAGTCCCTTGTGAACTGCACGTTCATTTTTTGAGTGTTGTTGAGTCTCTAGTGCTGATTCTTGTTGGAGAAGGGAGCCTGTTGGTTCCTGGCCACCCAGCTAGCTTAGACTTGAAATAACCACACAGAAACTGTATTAATTAATTCACTGTGTGGCCCATCAGCTCTAAATTTTTATTGGCTGACTCTTGTATTAATTTAACCCATTTCTATTAGTCTGTGTATTGCCACATGGCTCTGACTTACCAGGTAAAGTTCCCAGCGTCTATCTCAGGGAGCTCCATGGCTTCTCTCTAACTCCGCCCTTCTTTCTCCCAGCATACATCCTAGCTTTTCCCACCTAGTTCTATTCTTCCCTGCCATAGGCTCAAAGCAGTTCTTTATTCATTAACCAATAAAAGCAACACACAGACAGACCAGATCCTTAATATCAATGCTGATAAGATTGTGTCTTCAATGTTCACTGAGTGACTTTCCAGAATTCCTCTGAACTTCCTATTTCCAAAACTATAGCTAAAAATTGTTGCTTATTCAGTAGTCAGTATGGAACATGCCAAAAGCTGTAGTGATATTTCATTTGTATTTTAATAAATAAAGCTTGCCTGAAGATCAGAGAGTAAAACAGCCCCAGTGGTCAGCCTTACAGACCAGGCTGTGGTGGCACACACCTTTAATCTCAGTAGCCAAACTAGTTTGCCATAGAAACCAGGTGGTAGTGGTGCACACCTTTAATCCCAGCCCTAGAGAGGAATATAAAATGGGAGGAGACAGCTCCCAGACAGTCTCATTCTGAGGATTCCTGGAGGCAGAATCGTCATTTTGGACTGAGGTAGAGGTAAGAGCCAGTGACTGGCTGTTTTGCTTTTCTAACCTTCCGGTTGAACCCCAATATCTGCCTCAGGGTTTTTATTAATTTGCCACAAAAGGCTAATTCTACAGCTCCTCTCACCATTTGTTTAATGTGCCTGGCTTTTCTACAGTAAGATCTTGCTATGTGTTGCCTTTGTGTTACTCAGATGTGGGGACCTGGAGTATTTCCTCATGGTTGTCCCAGATTTCTTGCTCTCTTTGTTTTGGAGTGTGTCAGGAAGCTCCAGCAACCTTGTGATAATGGACTGGAAACTCTGAGACCCAGCTCTCCAGAGCAGAGAAGCAAAACCTTTGAGACTGAGGTCAAGGACCACAGTGTCTCTCCAAGATTCTGTGTGTCTAATCAGAGACCCACAGGCTGCATGCCTCTGAGGATAATTATGAATGCAGTCAAACATATCTCTAGAAGACAGCATCATACTGTGGTGCCTAAAGACTGAACTGCTAAAACGTTAGGTCCTGGGTCAGCAGCCTGCATCATCAGCTGGACAGGAGAAAAGACTAACAGCAGCGTGGGTGACCGTAGGATCCAGTCACACAGCTTTATCATTCAACTTTGGTCTGTTTCCAGTTCCTCTCTGAATGCCTGTTTTGAGGCTTAAATGGGAAACAAAAATTGCTTTTGACTGGTTTAAGGATTTAACATATTTAACATTTATTGCCTGGCGCACGGAGGGACAAAAGGGAGCACAGCTGCCATTACTGCTGCATTGTTAGCAGTAAGAAGGGCAGGGGTGCTTGGAACAGAATGCTGACGTGCCCAAGAAGGAAGAAGAGTCCATTAAAACAGGCATGCATGCACATATCTCTATAACGCTGCTGCCAGGGGCATGGATTATCTTGCTCATTTTATGGCGTGGGTTTGCAGGTAAACTGCAAAATCCTTTTTATTGGGAAGTCATTCCATCTCCCACAAATGTTTATTGAGTTCCTGCAATTCCTTGACTGGTTGGAGAAAGGTAGAATGAATGAGCTACTGATTTCGCATTACCTGGGGAGTAAGAGAAAGCATATTTCCTATAACTGTGAGGTAGAATGCTTAAATACACAACACAGAATGGTACTTACTTTAAAAAAAAAAAAGATCGTTGAGATCTTACAGGGTAGTTTGCCATCTCAGTGAGTTGATGGGATGCTAAAAGGCTGCAAACAGTTGAATTTGAGCTTGCTAACCTTTGTTAGTTACATACTATATATTATAGTATTATACCATAATGATATTATACATCCTACTTACATAGTATACAGATATTATTAAAAGAATCCTAATTACCTATTGCTTATTGAGTGTTCTTCTGTAAGTTTTTAAGACTGATCTTAAGTCTGTCTGTCTGTCTGTCTTATGTATGTCCATGAGGGTGCCTGAGGAGTCAAGAAGAGAAAATCAGTACACACTCTTAACTGCTGAATCATCTCTCCAGCCTCTAAATCTTCTATATTATACATTAATTATATGTGTATTACTTATGTATATAACACTAACTGTATAAATATATTTAATATCAATATAATTATACATTATTATAATTATATAGTGCCATACAATATATGTCATCTGGATATATTGTTCCTTATATAATACTCCTGTTACATGATATAATTTAGAGTCATGACTGTATGTTAACTTCAGTCAACAACAGGTCTCATATGCAACCATAGTCCCCTAATGTTGCAATGATTCTACCATTTTAGGTCTGTGTTAAGCTACAACATCATGGTGGGAGCGCATTGTAGAACAAAGCTACTCAGACCATATCAGTCAGGAAATAAAAGAGATGAAAGTCCAATGTGCCAACATCACCTTCAAAGGCCACTACTAGTAACAATAACACGAAAACCCCCAGTAAGCTCCACCCCAAGGTGGTAGCACCTCTCAACTGTGCTGCAGACCAGGGAAAAAGCCTTGAACACACACATCTTTAGCAGATTTTTAAATTCAAATTGTAGTAGGATTTTTACAGAAGCAGCAATCAAACTAAAGGGAGACCCTTGCAAATGATCCCTAATCTAAGATGGTGGGCATCCTCAAAAGAAGGGGAAATTTGTACTCAAGAAACTGGTAGAGGGAAGACGATGTGAAGAGACAGAGGAGGTGGGTACTCATCTACAGGCCAAGGAGAGTGGCCTGGACCAAGAATCTCCCTCATAACCTACAGGAGGAGTCAACACCTTGATGTGGGGCCAGTTCTAAACTTCAAGAAAATCAGTTTCTGTCATAGATGTCATCCCGTGTGTTACATCACTTTTGCAGCCTCCCTCACAAACTGATTTAAAGATCAGTCCATCTGCATGGTGGCCATGAGTTGTGTTTTGGGTCAGACGAATTTGATATGTTGTTTGGGGAAATTCACCAGATGGAGACAAATGTCACTAGCGTTGAACTAAACGATGGGAATTTGCCCAAAGACAGAAGGAAGAAGGGGCTATGGAAATGCTAAAGTTAATTCTAACTTCTCTGTCACTGCCGAGGTCTCCTCAAGCCATATTCCTCCAGAGATGTAACCAAGGCTGACATGAGATCAATAAATTTAAAGGAGTGGTTGCATTGGGTGATGATATAAATGCTCATTTGGAAGACAAATCCCTCTTTGTCCTATGAAATCTGGGACAAAACATTAAACAAATACCAAAACTATACTTAACATAGAGAACTGTGTGTACCCTGTGTAGAGTCTTAGGTTTATGTGGAGTTTCTGAAATGCTGATCTCCCAGAGAACATGTCATGTCTAGTTTAGGCAGCAAGTTAAAACTGCTTAACTTAAAATGTCAAAATAAGTTGACAGAATAGAATAATGAAGAGTGGAAATAACTGGCATCAGGAGTCCTTGGTTTGAGCCCCAGCTACGCCTCTGCAAAAGCTGAGTGGCCTAGACCTTCATGTGGTCCTTTACCTCATCTATAAGACAGTGTCTGGGGAGAAGACATGGGGTGACCTTCCGGCTCTGACATTCTAGGGCTCTCTCCATCTTGCCTTTAATTGGGATTAGCGATAAGATTACATTTCCATAAACTGACCCGTCAACTTGAATTATCCACCAACACAAAGACGTGAAATAAGATGATAAGCAGAAGTGACTGTGACGGATGACTGGGAGAAAAATCGCCCTCCTTAAAATGGGAAACGAGAGGCTCGAGAGCGAGGGCCGTTTCTTCTAATGCATCTTAATTACCAGCAAATTGGGTTTTACTGGAAAGTTTTGAGATGCACATGCTCACATAATTTTGTTCGACATCTTAAACACTGACCATGTCGGTGCAGGAGATACAAATCTTAACTGCATCTGTAATCCCCTCCTAGACCGTTTACCATTTAAACCACATGCTGACCTTTTCTTTATCTTTAGCCCTGGATATGATAAGCCTCCATGGGGGAGAGATGATTAAGATTGAGTATCTAGTCAGAATCACATTTTTTTCCAGATCATCAGTCTGCTAGAATACCTCGTGTAGCCCTTCCCTATGGGACACTGTCAGTCAGCCGTGCATAGCTGCTCTACACAACATGCTGACGCTTGCTGGCTGTGGGCTTCGGTCTAGCCATGGAACACACTTGACTCATGAGGACACCCCGAATGTGTCAGAGATACTCCTACAGAAGCAGTCCTCCACCAGGACTAGGTGGAAGTTAGTTGGGTAGGCTCTTGATCATGAGATACCAAAGAGGGCGAGCTCCGGATGTCCATGGTAGATACGAATTTGGTAACACATGAGCGGTCAGCTCTTTCTTTGGGTTTTTTTTTCCTCTGAAGTGCCACATGTTGTTGAACTGAACCACTGGGTTAAAACATCTGGTTTCTCCTCTGGGTCTTTTTGTGTGTAAGGGGGTATGTGCATGTTCATGCTCATATGTGTATACAGGAGCATGTGCACATTTGTTCTTTGTAGGGATTCCTGAGGACAATCTCACATGTTCTTCCTCAGTTTACCATCCACATTTCTTTTGAGAAAGGGTCTCTCATTGGCCTAAAACACATTCGACTGGACAGCCTGGATGGCTATCCATCAAGCCCCAGAATCCTCCTATTCCCACCTTCCAGCACTGAGGTTGCAAGCATGTTCCACCATGCCCAGCTTTTTGCTTTTCTTTCTTTTCTCCTCCTTTTTCCTGAATGTGAATTCTGGGGACCAAACTCAGGTCCTCGGTCTTGCAAGCCTTGCACTTGAAGGATGTGCCATCTTGCTGACTCCCCTTTGGGGTTATAACCTTGTTCGTATATACTATTATCTTACAAATAAAACCTTTATATTGTAGTGTTTGCTCAAAATCTGCTTCTAAGAGTCAAATAAGACATCCTCCAAGATTCCTGTGGAGTAGATAATATTACTGCTGAGATGCAGCTCAGCATGGTTAAATAGTAGTTAAGTTTAGTGCTGGGGCTATCTGGCTCCTGTTGACTTTACCCCCACACAAGTGGTTATTAGCCAAGGCAGGTTTTTTCCTTCAGGAGACAATGCTGCAACGCCTGAACATGAATTGAAACTCAAAAATGTCAGCTCTGTCAACGTTGCGAATTTCTGCCTTCTGCTCAGCGATACTGATTGTTAAATAGTTAAGATTTATTAAGTGCCTGTAAGTGTCATATTGTGTGCCATGTCCTTGGCCCATGTTATGCAACACCTCTCTCAGAATGGTGGGATTCATGTGTCATGTGATTGCTGTGATTAACGTTGTGTGTGTGTCATTTCCAGGGTCAAGCTGTGGCCCAACTATGCTCTACTGTCCCCAATGTGACCGTCTTTGGGACAGCTTCTACTTTCAAGCATGAGGCCATCAAGGATTCTGTGACCCACCTCTTCGACAGAAATGCAGACTATGTGCAAGAAGTAAAAAGGTAAGGGGGAGGCTCTGCAGATCACCAGGCTGGCCCCTGCTCTTTGCTTGAGAATCACGAGTCTTTGTTGAGAAGATAGCTAATTGTGGGGCTAGAAAGAGGGTGATGAGGGCCATTGACTGCTCTTGCAGAAGATGGCCTTTCTATTGGTTTCTAGCACCTCATGGAAACTCACAACTGTCTGTAACTCTTTCAGGGATCTGATGCCCTCTTCTTCCTTCCTCAGGCACTGCACTCATATGCTACACATACATACATTTGAACAAAGAACCCATACACACAAAATAAGAGTAAATTTTTAGAGGATGACCAGTGATAATGATGATAGTAGACACAGATTGGAGGCTTAGTACTCGTTCTGTGGTTGGAGCTTCACATGTATGTTTAGCTCATCAAATACTCTCAGCCTCCCTCTTATTATCTCCAAGGAAGGAGGCAGTCTTTAAACTTACAGAATGGATGTGTTAATGTTATACTATCTGCCACTACACTGTCTTGACACGTGCAAGTCTAAACCTCATTCATTTGCGTAAAAAGCTCAAAGTAGATGTTCATCTGTAAGGAGATTCTGGTACCCAGTCTCTTTGTATTAAGGTTCCATTGTCATCCCAAGCCTTCTGTTCCTTTGGTTCTAGGTAGAAAATGGGAAACTAGTAATAGACTATGCATTTGAGGTTTCCATTGATCAGTCCTGAGATGAATATACGTATCCTGCCCAAATTTGATGCTATTGCTCCGGGTCCCTGGCCACACTTCACTGAGAGCAGACTGAAAGCCATCACCTAGTTATATAAGCAGCAGACCCAGCCTTCATGGAATGGTGAACAGCAGAGCCTCAGTTCCTATCTGGTTCTCTGGCTTGTGAACCTATGTGATCAGTGTAGAGAAGGTGACTTCTAAAGAGTATAGCATGAGCCATAGTTACCCATAGAAAGAAGAGAGCCTGGAAAAGGATGTTTTAGAGATAGGCATGGTTGCCTACATACCAAACAAGTGAGTTCAAAGGCTTAAGGGTCAGGAAAATATTAATAAAACTCTAACAGGGATGCCTGACAATATAATCTAACTACAGTTTACCTGTGTCCTCACGGGGAAATCTCATGGAGAGCCCAGATGGAAATACCGCCGTAGACAGAGTGTGCACTTCACTTGGCTGCTGCCCAGGGTGAGCTAGTCTCATGTTTTCAAGTGAGAGCTCCTCGAGAAGTCAGTGGTGTCCGGGAGCCGCTATTTTTCTCTTTTCATACTTTAACACTAAATTATAAAGCCTAAGTGGAATTAGCCACGCAGCCAGTGCCATGATAAAGGAACATGTTTTTCCAAGTCACAAATTAAGATGAAAAGGGACAGAGCTGTTTATTCAAACAGAAATTTGGACAAGATTTGGATTTTATCAAGTGGGGCATTTTTTCAGAGAGGAAGTTTTTCTGATAGGTATATTTTTAAATTTTGTTGGGCTGGGGTACATTCATTAAAGTACTTGCTATGCAAGCACAAGGACCCGAATTCAGTCCCCAGAACCCAGGAAAATAGGAACAGTAGCACAATCATGGAATCCCAACACCAGGGAATAGAGACAGGAAGATCCCTGGGGTGCCATGGCCAACCAGATTAGTCAAATATAGCTCAAGGTTTAGTGAGAGACCCTGTCTCAAAAACTAAGGTAAAGTTAGGTGGTACACACCTTTAATGTCAGAACTTGGGAGGCAGAGACTGGTTTTGTGAGTTCAAGGCTACCCTGGTCCACATAGTGAGTTCCAGTCTAGCCAGGACTACATAGAAAGACCCTGTCTGTAGGTTAAGGTGTAGAGTGATTAAATAAGATATTCAGTGTCAACCTCTGGCTCCTACATGTACACATGTGTGCGCGCACACACACACACACACGGTATATGTGATGTACGGATG
Source organism: Bramus lutescens (assembly GCA_001685075.1). Classification (NCBI taxonomy): domain Eukaryota; kingdom Metazoa; phylum Chordata; class Mammalia; order Rodentia; family Cricetidae; genus Bramus; species Bramus lutescens. The sequence continues at coordinate 59,324 of LOEQ01004651.1, read as the reverse complement.
TCCTAATATTTCCAGTAAGACATAAAAGGTGACTTTTACCTAAAGTTAAATATTAGGCATCCAACCCCACCTCTCAGAGGTGCAGACATTACGAGTAATTTTAAAGAAGTCTATTTGCCCAGTTCACCTACTTTTACCTTGAGTTTCTCAAGCTACAGTCTGAACTACGAATGACTATTATGTCTTCAATGAGCTTTTCTTTAACCTCCGCAACTGATACATTGGCATTCATCTACCTACTGCTTAACAAATACATGTTAGAGGACTGAGATGAGATTGGATCTGTGCCAGTGGAGAAGAGCCAGCAACAACCTATCAGAAAGGCTCTATACTTAGGGAGTTTGGAGTCTACTTGTAAGAGATGAGACGAGGGGGGGGTGGAGGAAACTATTTGAAGAATACATTTGTGTGTACTGTAAATATATAATCTGGTGGGGAAATGTAGGTTGCTAGTGGGGAACTCAGACACAGCAATGGTCTGCATGAGAGTTTTGGCTGAGAGTTGAAGGATGAGAAGTTGGAGGCGGAAGCATTTTGGATTGGGGGAACGTCATCGCTAAGGTGCTGTGGGAACTGTGGGTTCTGGAAGGAGACCAGTATGGCTGGTTCTGGAGAGCAGGAAGAGCAGAAAGTCAGGACCCCACAGCTGTTCTCAACAAATGGAAGCTCCTAGCCAGGGACTCCTGCTGGCTCCACACCCCACACAGCTGCCCATCTCCTCAGCCCCACCCTACCCTGGCCCCACTCAGAGCCAGAATCAGTGGTTTCTACTCTCAGGGAAGTAAAAAGAAAGAGAGTCGTGGACCCGTCTCATTCCCACCTGCCTTTAGAGGTGGCATGCAACGGTGCGTTTTAAGTAGAGACCCAGTGGATGTGGGAAATGGCTGCGGAGCTGTGACTGCGAATCGAGCCTCTGCCCAGAAATCTTGGCCTCAGGAAATAGTCCAGTAGCAAGCTCAAAGCCAAAAGCGCAAAGCTGCCGAGCCGAGCTCTGCTTCTGCACGGTCCTCAGCACTCAGCGTATGTCGACAGTGATTTATAATAGGGCTGTCTGTAAGAGCGGCAATCAGATCCAGCCTCCACTGTCAACAGAAGGCGAACGGTGCAGGGAGGTTTGCTGCACCACATGCTGTGTTATGCACCCTCTAAAAGCAACAGTTATGAAGGCTGTGTCACAAAAAAGAAAAGATGCCAGTGGTGGAATTTAAGGGAAGGAAGCAGAATGCCAAGCTCCATCAGCACTATGGTCACAACTTGATTCAAATTCTCTGTGCATGGGGATGTAAAACGGAAGGAAAAACAGTCTGTCACACACATGCAGTAAAGCCCTGTGCAATCATTTCTCTTTTTTTTTGGTATTTTCCTTATAGACATGGTTACAGTAATCTATGTAGAGTGAACTACAAAAATACAATAAAACAAAATCTCCTGTAATAAAGCTCATACAGACCAGCCAATTGGAGGGCATCTTTGGAATTCATGCTAAGCCAGGACATAAATTAGAGGAAAAAAAAGAAGTATTTCTTTTGTTATGAATGTGTTGTATATGTGTGTGAGCATATACATGTTTTTGTATGTTCAGATGTGATCACATGTGTGTGTACATCATGTAGAGTTCAGAGGTCAGTCTTCAAGAATAGTGACACCCGTATTTGAAGCTGGGTCTATCATTGGTCTGGAGCTCACCATGGCTAGCCAGTGAGCCCCGGCATCCTCCTGACTCTGTCTCAAAAATACTGGAATAACCAGCTTGCTTACCACACTTAGCATTTTTGTACGGGTTCTGGGGAACCTAGCTCAGTTTTCCATGCTTGTGAAACATGAGCTTTAACAACTGATCCATCTCCTGAGCCTAAGGGGAGAAAAACCAACGCTGAGATAGATTTGGTCTTGGCATGGGTTTTCATATCTGTCGGTAAAAGGAGATGGCAATGGGTGGGAAATGGACCAAACAGAAACCTTGAATCCTGTGCAAATGTCTCAAAGGCCTTCAGAAATAAAGAAGAGAGGAAAAAATCAGAGAGAAGGGCAACACAGCCTCACGGTCTCCTTGGAGGGTTCAGAGCACTTCATCAGGAGGGGATGTTGAAACAAACCTCAGGAGGAGCTGGGACAAGGCAGGGTAGGTAAGAACAGCCATGATTTATTAGCCTCTGGTCACTCACTTAGATGATCATTTCATAAGCACCTTGCACAAACGCAAAGACCATCCCCTTCACAGATGAGAAAACTGAAACGCAGATGCAGATTCATCCTCCAGCTGTGTGGGCTCAGTTTTTCCCAACTCTTTATGGTCTACCGGATGACCTGAGGAAACATTTGAGCTGGGAGAATGCCTCCGTCAATTGGAGTTATTTCACTGGTGTGGAATTTGGTTTCACTGGCGTGGACTACCACAACTCATTGAAGTGTGCGCTGCACATTTTATGTCTGTCCTGTTTATTGCCATCAATTATAGCTCAATAAGGCTGCTTATGGGTGCCTTTAAAACCAAACACTTGGTGGAAATGACACACAATATTGTTTAAGGCCTTATGTTCATGCATTCATGTTTTATTACTTTTTTATTGACGCCTAGAAAATATTATGCAAGCACAAGGGTGACCAAGGCGCACATAACTCTGTGTCCTGAAATATCCAAACTACTAGTCGCAATTAATGTAATAAGTCATTGCATCAGCACCAAGTAGAGACAGTCAAGGCTTTTGGGAACACACAGAAGTGATATCCGACTGAAAGTCCAGAGCACACACAGGAACTCACATTCCAGCCTTTGCAAATTTGATGATGTGGGCACTGCCCGTATTTCTTTAGGGAGAAGCCAAGGTACAGATGGTTTAAATAGTGTTTACATACCTACACGCACTGGGACTCACTGCACTTGGCCTGCTCCATCTATGCTCATTCTCCCTAAGGCAAGAGGGCTGGCTCACCCCTGGGTCCATGAGGGAACCAAGCTATTCAACTTGAAGGTTGTGGCTATATGACATACTGAGATGGCAGGAACAGGTTAGACCAGGGCTTGTCAATCTCAGCAGTGTGTACACTTGGAGTCCTGTGGTTAGAAGCCATCCAGTGCAATGGTACTTATTAGATGTAGTTAGCAGCTACCTGCCACATCTAAGTCATGACAATATGAAAACCTCTCTGGATATCACCCATGGGGAGCTGTGAAAAAACCGCTCCCTATTAAGCAACCTCGAATTGAAATGATGGGCATGCTAATTACCTGGATTTCTTTGTTCATTCTGATTTGTGTGCATGTGCCAAAATATCACACTGAGACTCATAAATAAATGCAATTGTTCCTTGTAGAAAAAATGTATTACCTGTATTTATTTATTTATTATTGGGAGAGCCTTGCCATGGTCTTCATATGGAGGTGAGAGGGCAACTTATAGAGGAAGTCAGTCCTTTCCTCTCATCATGTGACTTTTCGGGCTCAAACTCAGGCTGTCAGGCTAATGATTGGCACCTTTACCTGCCAAAACATCTCTCCAACTCAAAGATGTAAAAATCTTAAACAGAACTTCTCAGCTATATAGAGGAAGCTCTCAGAAGTCCTCAGATGGAGTTAAAATTCAATTATGATGAAAATCTAGACTCCTTTGCAGATTCAAGGCAGTTAAGAGCTATTACGTGAGATGAGCCTATGAGACGGTCTGGCCACGTGGGCAGGATAAGTGGGAAATGGAACTCAGGGGCCAGGAACAGGCATCATCAAAGGAAAAGAACAGGCATTGAGGAGCTAGCTGAGTCCATAAAGCGCTTGTCTGAATGAACATGAACATCTGAGTTTGATCCCAAGAACACACATTAAGAAGCTGGACGTGGTGGTACATGCTTGTAATCCTAGTGTTGCAGAGAGGGAAACAGGATTCATGGAGCTCATTAGCCAGCCATCCTAGCCTGTTTGGCAAGCACCAAGCCAGTGAGGAGCCCCAGTTCTCAAAATCAAAGTGGACTGTGTCTGAGGAATTATACCTCAGATTGACCTCTCTGGCTTACACCCAAGCCTGTGCATATAGGTGAAAAATAGAAAAGAAAAATAGATTTGGTGACCAGTAAAACACACAAGAGGAAAGATACTTCTACTTTAGCTGTTGTGGCCTTGGGAGCCATTGGGATATCCTTTAGCACGACTGTGAAAACCCCAAGGATTACAGGGAGTAGACCCAGCTTGCAGTCACTAGCTGAGTGACCACTGAGAGCTGGCTCTAGAAGCTAGAGAGCCACGCTAAGCAAAAGACAGACCAAGGAGCACCAGACCTAGAGGAAGAAACCCAGCACCCATTGGAGGGCTGTGGTTTGGTCATGTAACTTGAGTCTGCAGACCCAGAGTAAGGGTAAAGCCAGGAAGTGTGAGCTCAGAAAAAGCAGACTGTCCCTCTTGCCTTCAGTAGCACCAGCACTTAGCAGAGTGTCTGGCCCATGGTAGGTGCTTACTCAAGCACTGGTGAAAATTGCTGAGAATCATATTGCTGGGAGAGATTAGGGACGTAGGTCCAGAGGTGACTTCTAGAAGGGATATTACTAAGTGTATGTAGGAACTACCAGTAAGTGTGCACTTCCTGAGAAGCCCACTGTGCAACAGCACTTATGCTTAGAACACTGAGAGAAGCCTCTTGTGAGAATCTTGCTTGCTGTGCACCAGATACCTTGCCTGGATCCCTGTAAGAAGCCCACTGTGTGTTGGGCATCATGCCCAGCAATTATAAGCAGCTTAATGTGCACTTGGCACTATAGCTAGCCCCATAGAAGCTGCTATTTCCCAGGTTCTGTGCCAACACTCTGTAAGAAGTCTATTGGCTGCTGGGTGCTGTGTCCAGTCTCTGGGACAAGCCCACTATGGGCCAGCCATTCTGTGAGAAACCTACTGTGCAACAACCATACTGGAAGTTATGGCACAGGTCACAGGTCAAGTTCTCAGGTCACAGGGAATCTAGAAAAAGAAAGCTCAGCAGAAAGCCAAGGGAAAAGTAAGAAAGGGTTACTTCCTGGCAAGGTTGAAGACTTTCTACACAAGTAATGGCTCTCAAGGAGCCTCCCCCCCACCCAGAGGAATTCTTCCCCTATCCATGTAGAGGGAAACCATAGAGGGACCAGGAGTAGGGACAAAAGAAGAATGAACTGTGAGGTCTTGGGTCAGCAATTCTAAAATATCTTGCTGCTGAGTCAGCCCAGAGGTCCTGGGCTGGGGTTGCTAGTATCTTAAATTCATGGAGATTTGTGGCAGCAACAGAAAAAAGACAGGGAAAAAAATCCTTGACCCTCAGCCTATCTGTGCTGCTTCATAATTTTGTATACACAGACAGTATGACAACCTTAGAAATTGGGACATTGGAAATGAGGATGGGCCTTGGGCTTTGCTGTTGATGGTCCTGATGTCTTAAAAAGATCAGGCAAGGAGTATGATAGTGGCCAGGCCTATCCTAAAAATGTTTCTGGATACGTGTGTGTGTGTGTGTGTGTGTGTAAAAGGGTCTCAGGTAAGCCATAACCATCTGCAAACTTGCTACATGACCTTGAACTTCTGATCCCCCCCCACCTCTCTGCTATAGGAACTAAAGGTGTGTCCCACCACACCTGTTTTATGTGGTGATAGGGATCAAACCCAAGCTTTGTGCAGGCCAGGCAAGTGTTCTACCAGCTGAGTCCTATCTCTGGCTCTGGAGCTGGAAGATTTTCACTAGACCTGAGCCCGGTTTGGTTCGGGAGGGTTCCATGTAATAGCATTCATTTGTTTTATCCTAATGATAGGGTGAAATGGTAGTAGTCTTTAATTTTGAAACTCATCCATGAAGAAATGCCTCTACCCTCAAAAGGAGCAATGCACAGGAATGCTCATTCACCAAGACAACTGAAAGATGAAAGGAGCAAATCGTATCCATGTCTGGCTTGGTGGACCAAGAGGTTTTTGGGGGGTTTTGTTGTTGTTGTTTTTCTTGTTTTGTCTTTGGGGGGGTGGGGGGAACGTTACCTACAGGCACTTTGGTAAGCCATTACTTCCAAAACATGGTTAACTTATTCAGGTAGCCATATCACCATTTTCTTCCTTCATCAAATGAAAATAATGGTGGCTCTGGAGTCACGAGAGTGTCGCAAGACACAAATAGGATTGACTTGACATTCCTCAACCTGGGGCATAGTAAATGCTCATAAGTAAATCATACTTCTAGAATGGTTATGGTCATCCAACCTCCACTCTCATGGCTACTAGTAGTCCCGTCCTCAAGACTATATCTTGAGTTGATGTCTGGACTAAGGAATATACGATCTATGTGTCTGTGTTTGTGCTAGTACTGAGCTGTTGTTATTAATACAGTTCTGTGATATGATATGAAACCAGGTGTGGTAATACCTCCAGCATAGTTCTAAGGGCAATTACAGCTGTTCAGGGGTCTTTGTACTTCCATATAAACTTTAAAACTTTTTTTCAGTTTCTGTGAGAAATTTCATTGAGACGTTGATCAAGATTGCACTGAATTTGTGGGTTACTTTTGATAGTATTTTCATAACATTGGTATTTCTGATCCATGAGCATGGATGGCCTCTCCACCTTCAGACGTCTTCTCCATTTCTTCCCTTAGTATTTTAAGCTTTTCATTGTTGGGGCCCTTTGTTTATTTGACAACATTTGCTCCATGTTATTTTGGAGGCTGTTTTGAATGGAATTGTTTCCCTAATTTCTTTTCCATTATTTTAGTCAATAGCATATAGAAAGGCCACTGATTTTTAGATATTGACTTTGTGCCCTGTCACTTTGCTGAAAGTGTTTCTAAGGTCTAAAAGTTTTCTGATAGAGTCTTTGGAATTCCCTATGTATAAAATCATATCATCTGCAAGTAAGGACACTTTGACCTCTCCCTTTCTTATTTGTATCCCTTTTATTTCTTTCTCATATCATATTGCTCTAGTTAAGTCTTCAAGATCAATACTAAAATAGAATAGGAACAATATACACCCCAGCTTAGTTCTAATATTAGAATGCTTTGAGTTTTTCTCCATTTAGTATGATATTGGCAATAGATTTGTCATAGATCACTTTGATTACATTAAGATATGTTCCTGTCTTCCCTAGTCTCTAGAGATTTTAAGTTGAATTTTGTCAAAGGCATTTTCTCCATCTACTGAGATGATCCTTGGGGCTATTTCGGTGATGAATTACACTTATTTATTTGTGTGTGTGTTGAACCATTCCCGTATTTCTGGGATAAAGCCAACTTGGTCATGATGCATGCATGCTGTCTTTGATGTGTTCCTGGATTGGCTTGCAAGTAGTTGATTGTGCAATTTGTAGCCATGCTCATTGGGAAGATTAGTTTATAATTTTCTTTTTGTGTATCTCTATCTGGATTTTGAAAAGGTAATTATAAAATGAATAGGCAAATGGATGAAACTGAAAATAAAACAAACTGAGTGAGGTAACACAGGTACAGAAATATGAATGTCATGCCCTTCTATGTATGGACCCTAGCGTCCAGTATTTAAATTGTGTGTTTAACTTGGACTATCTGGAGAATCCAGCAAAATAGAAAGGAACCATTTGGGTGTGGGCTTAAAGGAGAGGGGATAGCAGAATATAAATGATATGAAAACAAAGAGGGAAAATCCTAAGGGTGGAAAACTTAAGCAGGTATGGTATGTGTATGGGTGGGGGACTTTGGGGGTCAACTAAATGAAGGGCTATGAAAAGCTAGATGGAAAACTCCAGACCGGACTAGCAGCCCCATTAACTTTGGGGAAGCCTGGGCTACCAATGTGTTTTATAATATTCTTCTGTGATGCTAGGGGTGGGGACAGTGCCAAGGCAGTCATGTGAACATGGGAATAAACCATTTTCATGCTACAGTGTACCATACTGTTTGGCTATGCCAGGTATTAGGTTAGATGAATTCAACAAAAATTTCACTTGAGATATGTTCAGCTCGCAGAGGATGTATCAAAGGTAGCTGCAATAAGTCAGGGATGACAATAATTAGACAGATGGTGTCAGATGTGACATGGAAAGGAAAGACTTGAGAGTTTGGTTCCTGATACTTATATCATTTTTCTTTGTCTCCTTCTGTGCAGGATCTCTGCTGAAGGTGTAGACATTGTTTTGGACTGCCTGTGTGGGGACAACACTGGCAAGGGGCTCAGCCTCCTCAAACCTCTGGGGACCTACATTTTATATGGTGAGTGCATGCACAATGGACTAAGATCAACAGCTGCAGAAAGCACCCCACTGTGCTTAATATACTGGATAATGGGAAAACTTGGGAGTGTCTAATTTTTAGGTCATTTATTATGTTGCTGCTATTGTCATAAATTGTAAAACTAACTTATTTGCCTACTGCCCTACCCCCTACACTGTCATGTTTCAATGGTTTGCTTTGTTTGAAGCACAGTCTCACTATAGAATCCTGGCTAGCCTTGTACTCATAATCCCACTGCCTCAGCCTCTTCAGTGATAAGATTACAAGTGTGACCCACCATGCCTGGCCACATCTACTATGCTTCTGAGTGTACAGGAAAGTTAGGAGAATTGGAAGCAAATTTTCTCCAGCAAAATGAAACTTTCATGCCTGACCTTCTTGTCTACACACACACACACACATACACGCATACACACACACACTCACACACACACTCACACACACACTCACACACACACTCACAGACCCACACTAATTGAAAAATTGGTCTCCACAGATCTCAAAGGGTATATGTAGAGCCAAAAGCCATATTCCAAAACAGAACATTGGGGTATCTGATGTTTGAGATTCCTAAAACCTCTGTGCCCTCTTTGTGCAATAGAAATTAAGCCTTAATTCTGAGTATATTTGAAATCAATGCTCTTTAGAAAAGAGATGTTTGAGGGTTATAAATATCTTCTTATCATCAGATCATTATTAAAAAAAGAGTTGAGCTCACCAAGCAGGCAAGCAACACTCCTTTACTGACATTCTGGTCATTTCTATCCTGACCACATATTTCCCAAGAAGTAAATTATTGATTAATATTATTGATGGGAAAGCCTACAAGGGTCAATAGCATTAGAAGAACATCGGATGTGACTAGCAGAAGGCAGATGGACAATTTATTCATCCCTCCTTCTCATTAGCCAGGAGTTATATTTTTGCCTCAATTTTATAATGTCATTTGGGTGAATTTCAACTTGATTATCTCACAATTATCCAACTCATTACATTGATCACTTAGTTACTATGTAGTCAAAGTCTGGTACTACAATCCCTGGGACTTATCACCCCATCAATGATAAAGGGATGATTAACTTATTGGAAATAGTTTAGCCAGACCAAATGGTTAATTTTGAAATGCAATTGTTTAAGTAGATGATTGTTCTCTAAGGAAAATTACACTTCCAAATATCAGATGCAGGAAAGTCTGTGGAGAGGGGCAGTGCATCAAGATGCTCTTGACATTGTCAAGAGTTTCTTCCTCCCACCCCATCCCCACTAGGAACCCTGCAAAGGGGTCCTTTCTCTCTGAACATCTCAGCTTCTCTTTCCCAGCCCCACCTCCATCTGGCATCTGAGTGTCACTTGGCCCAGTTGTCAACACACAGTTCCCAATATGCTTTTCTCTAAAGTTTTAGGTTTTGTTTTGTTTTTTAACCTCTCTGCCTGTACCCCTTTGGAGCTGACAAATAGTCCCACATTCCCCAAACCTCTGGAATGTTCTTCTCTACTCTATCTTTTCTGCATCTCATTTTTTGTAGCCATCTAAGTTCCCCTCCTACCCTTTAGCGCCTAGCCCAAGTCAGAGTCCTAAGCCCCTCACTTGCTAAGAAGTCAAATTTGGATCCATGCAGTGCCTTCCTACACAGGTTCACTTCTTATTTTCAATAAACAGAACCATATTATTAAAACATTGGACTAGTCAATCACCTTTTGCTACATGCCTGGTTTTCCAAAGAAATGAAACAGCCGCCATGAGAAATCTCCCTTCCTCTAAGAGTTGATGACTAGCCAAATGTTCACTTTGTAGCCAACCCCAACACCTCTACTTTTCCCAAGACTGAAGCATGTTGTTTGTAAACTTTTACCACTTGTGCACAAATGAAACAACTCCCACTCCCCTTCTATAAGAAAATATCTTGCTTTTCATGAACAATTACTTGACTTGGGAATCTTTCATTTGCAGGTTCATCCAACATGGTAACTGGAGAGACCAAGAGTTTCTTTAGTTTCGCAAAATCAGTAAGTATCCATGCCTGTCTACTAACTGCTGGTTAACGTTCATTTGCATGGTGTGAGCTCCACCTAAAAACATTAGTCACCAGGCAGTGGTGGCACATGCCTTTAATCCTAGCACTCAGGAGGCAGAGGCAGATGGATCTCTGAGTTTGAGGCCAGCCTGGTCTACAGAATGCGTTCCAGGACAGCCAGGGCTACACAGAGAAACTCTGTCTCAGGAAAAGCAAAACAAACCAACAAATAAATAAATAAATAAATAAATAAATAAATAAATAAATATAAACAAAATACATTGCTCAGTTGTTCAATTGCTGGTCTGCCATTTGCATCATGCAATTCTGATAAATCCCAAACCCGTTCGCTGCTAACTGCACACAGGCAGGACGAGGACTCAAAAGGTGGTAGTGGCAGTGAAATTTTGAAAAGCTTCCTTTTTACCTTAGTAGAGATTGGTTCAAGCATCTGTCAAAAGTGAACTTAGAGCTACTGCACTATCATTGCTCCCTATAGTAGACAGGCTTTTATTTTGGTCATTTTCTGGCCAGGTTTTTAAGGACACAGTTGATTTCTGTGTCCCCATCCCTATTGTGTTGGAGAATGGAATGGAAACTCCTAACTTTAATAATTTCTGTGTACATGATGACTTTGTCCACTACTGAAGAGCACTATCCCTCGCTATACCTGCTCAGATGGATATCGTCACAGAGAGCTATCGATATGTATTAGAATTAAGCCGATTTGGGGTAGTGCTTTTGTTATCCCACCCACTAGAGCAAGGGGCTGCTATTTCTCATAAGTATTCAGCTTCTTTCCCTGTGCTCCCTGTGTCTGATACAGTCAATATACCAGATACACATTGTAAGAATTTCTTCCCTGGGGAGATGTAGATGGCAAACCAAAGTATGATTGTACCAGAGTTCACTCTGAGTCACCACTGACCTTATTGCCCTTACATATGGAGTGTAGGTGAGGAGTTACTGGTAGGAGTGTAGGTGACTCTAAAGCAGCTGCATTGGCAAGTTCATACGCAGCTGGATGATGGTTTCCCCTTAGTCACATAGATGGAACCCTTTCCTTTAACTTTTCCAAGATTATGTTTGTCCAGTACCTCCTGAGACCACTGGGCCACATGCCATTAGGATAAAATTGCATTACAAATGACTTAGGGGAGCATCTGGAATTTCAGGTGTTGATCCAGTGACCCTCTCCACCCTTTCCTTTGAGGGAATGCCAATAGTCAAGAAGTCTGCTCATGCACAGGCACGGGCACTCTGATGAAAATGGTAACTGTTTTGCTCAGAGAACCATGTTCTACAACAATAAGCATGACTACACAGACATTTTCTGAGCATCTACCATGGGTAGCGCTCCAAGACATAAAGGGATCACAGTGGAGGCAACAGAGGTGTGCAGGCCCTTGTGACTCCTACGTTCTATTAAGGAAATAGACCCAACAATAAGGAAATGTGTTAATAACCTATAGGGAAGGTCTATCCAACCCCAAAGGAGAACAGAAACAGGACTCTGGAAGAAGGCAGGATGAGGTAAAGGCATTGTAAATGGGCTGGTGAGAGAACCAGGGAAAGGACATTAGAATCCATTCACCATAAATCTCAACGGAGTTGTAATGGTCACATTTGAAAGGATTTTCCCATCTCAGTTCACTCAATCTTAAAAACTCCCCCACAGGCATAATCAGAGATTTGTCTCCAAGATGATTTTGGAGGCTGTCAGGTTGACAATCAATATTAAACATGCCAGATATACTTTTATGTTCTTTATGCTGATACTGACTGCCCAAATTTTACCCTCAAACATCTGGTGGACCGGGGAACAGCAGTATTTCTTCTATACGTGAGATCAGGATTTAAAGGACTCTTTTCTGTGTTGTTTGCATACAGCACTTTAATAAAAGTGTAAGTCAAGAATCCTTTGAACTTCAGTACCTATAGAAACAAGGATAGAGCCTACTGAAGGATGCTATCTATTGCTGGTCCCTGAAGACAGGCTGGGTACCACTCACAGCTGTTTTGTTGCTATGGATACAGTTTGTGTGACACTGAAAGTCTGCTCTGAGGAATCATGCTAGTTCCAAATTGCATACAACTGTAAGAAATGTTTTCCCTTTCCTCACCCTTAATGCCCAATCCCAACACAGTGCTAATGAAATAATCACAGTGTGTCCGTGATAGGGAGGTATTTATAGCAACAAAGCCAGGATGGAGGTTCGGTTTCCTCTTCCTCAAATGAGTACCATTATGCTCTAGAGCTGAAGGTCATGAATAAAAGCCCAGAGGACCAGGTCCACGCAGGCTGATTGGTTAGAAGTAAATTGAAGAGAAGGTTGTCTGAGAAGTGCTATGCTGGCTTAGCTCCAGGAAAATAATAATACTATGCAATCAAGAAAGGCACATTTAGAATCATATAGAGAGTTCTCACTCTGCTCTCTTAATTATGTTCCATCTTAAGATTTCAGAGTGAATTCTTTAGGCTTTGTCAGACTTGTTCATTCTTGGGCCATTACAAGGATGATTCTTACAGATGAAGTGAACATTTAGAGAGCAGCCTGACTCCAAATTCCAGACTCAGTAAATTTAAGAGAGAGAGAGAGAAAAAATAACATGGCCTTTGGATAAAAGGACAATTAAATTTGTTTATGCTTTGAAGCATGTGGTATATACACACTGCTGTGATGGCATACATCTAATATGAGCACATTTACTTCCTATGACAACCTCCCTCTCCCCAAGGTATGGTAAGGAACCCGAACACGGAGAGGTTAGGTGAACTGCCTAGTTACACAGCTAACGTGACACTCAACCCTAGAAAATTTCCAAGAAGATTTTAAGTACACTTGTTTAATATTGTGTGTGTGTGTGTGTGTGTACACCTGGCGTGGCATGCATGAAGAAGTCAGAGGACAACTTGCAGAAGTCAGTTCTCTGCCCTCACCATGTTTGTTTCAAGGATCAAAGTCAGGTTGTCAGGCCTTGGGGCAAGTAACTTTGCCCACTGAGCCATCTCTCGAGCTCTTAGTCACAGCTGTGCAGTGTCTGTAGCATCAGCTGGCATGCATTACCCAGCCATTCACTGAGGCCCTACAGATGTGCAGGTATCAAGCGTAATCATGGGTTCAAAAACTTAGAGCTTCTATTTTGGGACACTTATGCTAGGAGAACAAGAGAAGACAGTTTGGAAACAAACACGAAGCTCTTATGCAGGTGCTGCCACGTCTAGTTTTATGTGGCGCTGGAGTTAATGCATGCTAGTCACACAGTCTGCATACTGAGCTACACCCCCAGCCACATACATGGGATTCTTCACTGAATCACATTTAGCAGAGCTGGGGACGGGACAACTCAAGAAACACAGTACATTTGACCATAAAATCTTTGGCACATATCAAAGGCTGAACCCACAGGAGAGTCATTTATACAATCCCACCCTCTTGGATTGATCATTCCACTCCATGCTGTGCTCTCTCCTTGACTTAGCCTTCCTCTCTCCCCACCTGGCAGGGAGCCTTGTCCTTATCCTCCCCAACTAGCCCTCTTCAGAAAAAAAAAAAAAGTGTTCTTGCACTTGTGATGGTCATCTCCACCATGCTCTCAATGCTTTGTCACTCTGTAAACTTCTCTATGTTATGGCTCTGTCATCTTCCCCACAATCATTCACAGAGCCAAATGTTTTGCCTTAAACCCTCCTGGAAGATACCAGTGCATTCTCTTGGTCAAGTCAGCTGAGCAGGATGACGTGCAAAGAATAACGGACCGTGAGGTACACAACTAGGATCTACACCAGAGTCAATGATCCTGATCACACACTTCCTGCTTTAGCAAACTGTGGCCTCAAATAGACAGAGAAACCTAATCCAAATGAATGGTGTGAAAAGAGCTTCAGAATTCAAATTGGTGGGGGAAGGGGAGACTTCTTTCCAGATCTTGGAATATTTACAGGCAAAGCATAAGATATATTTTATGATCTCTCTCTCTCTCTCTCTCTCTCTCTCTCTCTGTGTGTGTGTGTGTGTGTGTGTATCTGTATCTGTGTGTCTGTATGTATTAAGTCAGGTTCTATTATAGCCTAGGCTGTTCTGAAACTCAGTATTTGACTGAAGATGACCTGGGATTTCTGATCCCCCTGCCTCTGCCTCCAAAATTCTGGGATTACAAGCATCCATCACCACAATGCTCACTCTATGTGGTTCCAGAATTTGAACCCAGAATTTTGTATGGACCAGGCGAACACTGTCCCAACTGAGCTACATTCCCAGCATAGACAGTATTTTTAGTGTCCCTTTGTTGCCACATGTTAGCACTAAAAAAGATTTGACTTTTGAAGCATTTTAGAGTGAGGGATTTTAGAATAAGGGATGCCCAGCCAT
>LOEQ01004651.1:21066-38865 GCA_001685075.1 Bramus lutescens | reverse complement strand
GAGCTAGTTCCAGGACAGGCTCCAAAGCTACAGAGAAACCTTGTCTCGGAAAAACAAAAAACAAGCAACAACAACAACAACAAAATGCAGTCTCAAGTATTCTGAAGTCATATGTGGCCAGTGGCTACCATGCTGGACAGGGCGTGTTTAGAACACACCCATCGTTGCAGAATGGTTCGCTAGAGCTAGTCTATGTGATGATGTCACCCTTCCGCTTGAAGGCAGGGAACAATTTTTCTCTGCAGCCTTCTGGCCTGGTTGCCTCTGCGTCAATTATGGTAATTATGCCCTTCTCTGTATCTCTTTCTTTGCTATGGTGTCATGAAGATCACTGCCCAAACAGAGTCACTCATTTGATGTGTGTGTGTCCTGAATCTCTCATTATGCATAACCTGCACTTTAGCTCTGTGTAGACAGCCCTGGCCTGAATATATTTGTGTCTTTCATTTGAAGCCAGTGCTAGCTCCAAACAGACACAGGCTGTCTAAAGGCGTGAATGGGAGGAAAGAAAGGCTAGATGCTGAGCTTTGTGGGTGCTTTTCTATGCCATGAGACAAGAGATTACCTGGATAAAAGGGAGATTAATATGGAGAAGCGATTATAGAAGAATGGCAGAGGGGACAGAGCTGGCAGAGGGATAAGGTGATTGACAGTCCTAATAGAGCTATAGGTTTCAACTCTTGCGCTAGACCTGGACATTAAGAGATGATGCAGTCAACTTATAGAAGCAAATGCCCAGATGAAAACTAGAAGCTTCTGTGAGAAAGTTTACAAACTCAGATATTAGTCATGTTTAAGGGATACAGGAAAAGCATGTGGAGTTTTTCCCAGAGAGCTGAGACCAACAGCCATGTCAGGGAGAAGAGGACTGGATAACTCTGCCCATTAATATATCTGAGAGATTCTAGATGTGCCAGACATTGTACAGTATGCTTTGTGTATGAATTTGGTTAAACTCTCCAGTAACATAAAGACCCAGGGAGCTATTATACTTATCTGTAAGACCACAAAACTGAGCTTCTGGAGAGTTTCATTGACCAGAGACCCTGCCTTTAATTGAATTTGCAGGACATTTGAACCTCAGAGAAATCTAAAGCATAGACATTGTTGGGGGGGGGAGGTAATGAATAAATTCACTGCACAAAAGAATGAGCTAAATCATTCTACTAGGAATCAGCACCGAAGGAGTCTATAGACCACATACTTTGTGGAAGCCTTAACATTCATTTAATCTTCACGAGGACCCTGAGTGGTGGTTACCATGACAACAGCTGTGACACAGATGGGGATTGGAAGCATACAAAGATAAAGTCTCTGGAGATCACAGAGTCTGTATGTATCACAGCTGACCATGAGACACCGAGAGCCTGACTTTGAACTTAGGGGCAGGTTCATTAACTTCTCCACTGTGGAGGCAGTGGCTAACTTGCCCCTTCCTTCAGTTGGCAGTCAGACTCCAAGACACTATTTCATTTAGGCACGGTCATTGGGTATGCAGGTGGTTATGAGAGGCTATTAATCACTGGCCACTGCTTGCTACCAGGGACATATACAGGGTTAGACCCAGGGCTCATTGCCAATCTTTCAAAAAGCCATTTCAGTGGTGTGGTCAGGGCCTGTCTGACTGGCAAGGGCCAGGGAGGGAATCTGTTGGTAGGGCAGTCTGACAGCCAGCATGAGCCTGCTGCTAGGCAGCAGGCAGAGTAAGTGCCTGGAAAACATCCATCAGGAGCCCAAGGCTGGAGAAGGGCTGCTTAGAAAGTGGATTAGGGATTCCCTGGGGTGAAGGATTTTGAGAAGCAGAGTGGGGCTGCTCAGGGGCAGGATTTCTTAGTAGAGGATAAAAGTGTTCTACAGTAAATGGTAATGGTAACTGGGCAACTCTGTGAATATTCTAGCAACCATTGAGTTGCATACCATGAATGGATGAACTGTATGATACTTGAATAATATTTAAATCTATGATACTGATAAGATAGATAGATAGATAGATAGATAGATAGATAGATAGACAGACAGGCAGACAGACAAAGGATGGTTAATACTGATTGTCAACAGGATATAGAATCACCTAGGAGACCACCTTCTGGGCATGTCTGTGGTGGGATGTCTATATTGGGTTAGTTGAGGTGTGTAGACCTACCTTTAAATGTGGGTAGCAATATCCTGGGTTTCCAGACTGAAGAAAATCAGTGAGAAAATGAGCTGAGCACCAACATTCATGGTTCTCTACTCCCCGACTATGGATGTCATATGATCAGCTGCCTCACATGTCTGACACCAGGCCTTCCCTATGATGATGGCCTGCATCTCCTTGAACTGTGAGACCCACCCTACAACCATTCCCTATTTCCATGCCCACCCCCCCGGCCACATGTGTTCTGCTACCCACTTGTGCATTTGACTGCCCCCTGCTCCTAGTTGTCCAGCAGACCAAATAAATTATACAGCTCTAAGTCGGCTCACTCATCTATGCGAAGCAGAATCGCATCTCCTCAGAGATGTCCATATTGTAGCTGGTGAGAGGGCTCAGCAGGTGAAGGTGCTTACCTCCAAGTCTAACAACCTGAGTTCCTTCCCTGCTAGAAGGAATGAACTAACTCCTGAAAGCTGCCCTTTAACAGCTATATGCGTGCATGTGCACACACACAAATAAGTAAGTCAAGAATAATCAAAAAATTTTAAGATGGCCACGTCTGTCAGGAAACTGAGGCTGGAGGACTGACAACCAGCCTAGGCTACATAGTGAGTTCTGGGCCAGCCTAAGCTATGGAGTGAGACCCTAAACCGTTGACATCTCAAAAATCAGAGGTCACTAGGCAAGGTGTCAAGCAAGGTGCAATTAAAATACAACCAAACCAATGTCTACTTCCAAATCTCTAATTCTTGAATGTGCTACGCCAAGTGACAAAGGCACCTTGTAGATGGGATTAAGGACTTCAAAATGACTCTGTACTGCCCAGTTAGCTCCAGTGTAGTCACAAGGGGCCTTGTAAGAAGGCAGGTGGGGCCAGAAAGAGGACAGGCACTTTGATACCATCATCAGAGGATGACAGGTGATTTGATGTAGGGCCATGAGTCCAGGAATGGGAAAAGACTATAGGAACCAGGAAGGACAAAGACCCAGAGCCTCCAGGAGGCACACAGCTAGCTCAGGTGGTTTTACTACACAAAAGCCTTTATACCCAAATGGCTGTAAGAAGATGAATGTGTGTTGGCTGAGACCCCTGCATTTTTGTGGCCACTTGTTATAACAGAACTGGAGTCTAATGCACCATCAATGTCCCAAAAACATCCAGAGTAGGTCCCTGCTCCATAGCAGTCTCTGAACTTTGGAAGCAATTGTGCCTGAGGCCTGGATTATAACTTTATAAGAAGGAAATAAAATCAGAAGACGAGAGTTGAGAAGAAGTGAAACCTGGGTCTGGTAAGAGCCTAGCTAAGGTCAAGGAGCTAGAGAAAGAGACAGAGGAGGCAGACACATCCATGTAGAGCAAAGGATTTCATCAGGCTAAATGCAAAACGATGGGGAGGTTGAGGGAGCTGACCTTGAGAGAAGGGAGATCAGGTAGGATAGTAGGAATCCCCCAGCCAGGTGCGCAAGTGTCCCCATTGCTCTACCCTTGGTGGATGCCTGTACTCTGCGCCTTGCTTCCTTGGTCCATGCTGGAAATCTGCTCACTGCGCCCTTCCCTTTTCCTTGTCTTCCTAAAGAATTTCTGGTCATTTTTGAGATGCTATAAGCTCCTCTGTCACTAC
The DNA here is from genome assembly GCA_001685075.1 of Bramus lutescens. Classification (NCBI taxonomy): domain Eukaryota; kingdom Metazoa; phylum Chordata; class Mammalia; order Rodentia; family Cricetidae; genus Bramus; species Bramus lutescens. The sequence continues at coordinate 35,106 of LOEQ01004651.1, read as the reverse complement.
CTCAACCCTGAGTTGGGAGCTTCTGCCTTCAGACCCCAGGGCCTCACCTCTCTCGCTGACACTTTCGTGGACCACTGCCTGTGAAAACGGAGAGAACAATGGTCACTTCCATTTCTAATTGGAAAAATTAAATGACCTAATAGACAAAGAGTGCTTAGCCTATTGTTGACACAGAAGTAAGTCCTTGATGCTGTCAAAGTGCATTGTCACACTACTACAACAGAGTTCAGGTATCAAGGTGCTAAACAAGGAGAACTCCAGAGACTTCCAGGGCTTAGAAGCATGCCTTTTCATTGGCCCAGTGCATCCTCACCCATTCAGACCTAATCCAAACAATCCTGTCTGCACCACAGACCTCACTATATCATCCACAGCTTAACACTCCTGTTTGAAGTCCACAGACTCAACTTGAATACACATTCCTATTATGAAGAAAATAATTACCTTTTGCCTTTGCCCCTGTCACTTGGTAGAAAATATATCATGAAGCCGGTCTTCTTTGCAAACCAGGAACCATTGATGTAGCCAACTCCTGGATGTGTTTTTAAAAGCTCTGGAGCTCTATTCTGCTGATACCAATGGTTAGAAATGTTCTCTTTGCCTTTGGAGCTGATACAGAAGTTATTTTATATATCCTACTTGCAAGAGAGCAGTGGAAATCATCTCTAAGTTTTTTCCAAGGTATCTACAGAGGTAGCTATGCACAGACATTGATTTATTCACAAGACTGGATGGAAGAGCTTGCTGTGCAGCAGGTGAGGAGTCATTTGCACCCCAGCACTGACATTTACAACAGAGGATGCAAGGGTAAAGGCCACAGCCTGGCAGCTGAGCGTGCTGTTGCAAAAGTTCTGCCCCCATCCTTGGAAACCCATTTACAATTCTCTGAAACTCCATAGATTTCCTCCATTAGAAATGGAGATGCTTGGAGCTGGAGAGATGGGTCAAGAACTTGCTGTGGAAGCATAAGAATAAAGTTTGATCCCCCAGAACCCACATTTTTAAAAAGCCAGACACAATGATGAACTTTTAATCCCAGTGTTGGAGAAGGCAGAGCAGGAGGATCCCTGAATCTTGTTGCCCACTCCAAATTCAGTGGGTGACTGTTTTTAAAACTAAGATAGAGAGTGATCACACACGTCCTCTGGGAAACGGGATCAGCTGTTGCTGTTCCCATTCTTTAGAAAAATGAGGAACAGAGAAATAAAGTGTTGGAGGGTAACAGCTAGAAAGTAGGAGGGTTGAATAAAATAGTCTGCTGATTATACTATTTATTTGGGGGTTTGCCCACAGGTGGGAACATGTCTTGCGTGAATAGAGGGCTTTGCAATTAAAAGTTCAATTCGTTATGGATTCCAGGAATTGGACAATAATTAAAAACAAAAGCAAAAAACCCTGTGATAATTATAGGAACACAACAGTATCTCCATTTCTTTTTTTTTTTTGTGTGTGTGTGTGTGTGTGTGTGTGTGTATGTTTCTACAAACTTGTCCACATACATGCACGTGGAGGTCAAATGTGGCTGTAAGGAAGAGATTTCTACAGGTGGGCATGACCGAATTAGCCTGATTAGCCTATAACTGAAAACCTAGCAGGCAAGAGGGGGAAGGACACAAGTCAACACATAATTTATGGATCCAAAAGGATGGGAAAGTACCTGTTGTGCTGAAGAGACAAACTTTGGTGCCTGAATTCAAAGGGAAGATTCAGGACAAGGTCTCCTCCATCTACCTTCTTCTAAGGCCTGCCCCTAGTTCCCTTGGGAAATCAACTCACTTCTTACCTGGACTTCACTCTGTCCTCTATAAAATGAAGATAATGGTTGTGTCTTCTCAATGGAGATGCTGTAGTAATACCCAGGGGTGATGAGTATAATGCTCCTGGGGCCTTTGCCCGCCAGAAGGGAGGAATAGGAACATGTCTTTCTCTGACGCTGCCGTTGGCCCTTGTGTGGCAGTTTTCTCTGAGATGCCACCATGGAACCATGGGTGCTCCTGCCTTATGTTGCTCGGTTGTTGCCAGAGGCATCTGTGGATCCGCTTTGGGGGCAGGAGCTCCTTGCAGCACACATGATAAACACATGCTGCTGTTTGCCTTTCTCCTCCCTCAACCAGCCAATCTTTGATTACTAAATCGTTAGCTTATTTGGGGAGGCTCTGCCAGGAAAGTGCCATGTGTCTGTTAGTCATTTAATAAGCTGTAAATGAGCAGCTTCCCACCAAGTCTTGAAGGGATGGTAAAGTAACAGGAGCGGGCTGAAATTCGATGCTGGCCCAGAGCCAGCACAGTGCTGAGTCCTTAAGTACATTAACTTTATCTGATGCATGTGGCCCCATTAGGAAAAAAAAACAATTCTTTATCCCATTTTACAGGCAAGAAAGCAGAGTTTCAGAGAAAGGCTTATATGACCTGGTTAGGGTCACACAGCAAAGTAGTGGAACCAAAACATGACTCTCAGGTTCACTGTCTCCTAAGGCTGTGCTCCTAAGCAGAACAAAGATAGATCCCTTCTAAGAGTAAGGATGCCTTTGTCCTGAGCCCTTCTCTCTGGTTCGCCAAAATCCTTTATTATTGAAACATCCTGGCTCAAGACTGTTTGGAGGGGAGAGAGAATGGCTTTCAAGACCCTGGCTCATCAGCTCCTAATTTCTCTAATTGCAGAGGACTTTAGATCCTAAACCTTGGTTTTTGCATCTATGAAATGGGAATAACCCTTGCTCTCCCTGTCCGTGCTAAAGCCTTTTGTAGTCAATATACAAGTTGTTGACAGGGTGCTGGAGGATACCAGCCAAAATGTGGGGCAGGTGAGATGACTCAGCAGGAGGATAAAAGCATGTAGGGCAGGTGGGATGACTCAGCAGCTAAGGGTACAGCGGGTTGCCAAACCTGATGCCTGAGTTCAAGCCCTAGGATCCCTAAGGTGGAAGGAGAGAACTGACTTCCACTAGATGTCTCTGACTTCCATGAACCTTAAATATGAGCATTCACATGCGTGCATACTCACAAACACACACACACACACACACAGAGAGAGAGAGAGAGAGAGAGAGAGAGAGGCGCACAAAACAAATAAAGTGTTAAAAAGAAAAACTGAAAACTAGAGCAGGTTCTTGAGAAAACCTCTCCCATTTCTCTTTCAAATGTCTCATTTTGATGGTTTCCCTAGCAACCTCACATACATATGAGTTTACTCACTCAACAGGGAACAAGTAGAGGAGGACAGGGGCATGAAGATGAAACCTGAGTGCTATGACTAGGAGGTCCAGTGTGACTGACCTTAGTCTCCTGTGGCTGCAGGAGCTAAGCCTGTATTCCAGATGCCACAGGGACGGTGGAGATGAGAGGTGATGCCTCCGCCAAATTTGCTTCACCCCAAAGCCAGGGCTTGAACCCCCATCACCCTCACCCCCACTTACTGCAAGTCACCAGCTGCTTGCTTTAGTTTTATCTCAGTTCTTTGCTCCCCAGTTGGATATACTCCAAAGAACTTTACTTTCTGAGCTCCAGTATGCACGGCTGTGCTGGAAAATGCAGAGGTCACAGTAGAGAACAGTGGCACCCTCCCTGTTCGTAACCTGTCTTTCGTAGAAATGAAAGCCCACAGTGAACCCGTAGAGATAGCAGAACAAGTGTTACAGATTTCCATTATACAGATTTTCACAAAGAGAGATGGACAAGGATGATTTATAAAGCAATTGAATTTAAGGTCATTTTAGTCTGGATAGTGCATGTGTGTGCGTGTGTGCATTCATACATGCAAGTGTGCTGCTTTTGTGCCAACTTTCCTTTTTCTCTCACCACCATTTTGTTGCAGCTTAAAGAATAGTATGTAAATACCATACAACTACAATGACCAGCATTTAGCAAGTACTTTTAAAAAGCATTAGAGATCACCCAGAATTGTACCATCCTAAAGAAAACAAGTTCTTGTTTTAATGGAGCCCACTCCCGTCTTTATTACAGTACATACATTTTATGACTCTTTCTCCCTCTGTGGATGCCCCCGGTCTTCTGCTGAGTCTGTATGAGCAATTTAAGAGTCTACCATGATGCCACAGAAGGGACATGGGGTCACAACTCAGTGAGACGGTGTTTGCTTTGGACTAGCATTGTCAATAGAGCAAGGGGAGGACCTAGATTTATCGCTAAGGTCATAACTGCAGGAGAACTAAACAGTGATATCAGGACTTGGGTGAAGAGTATATAGAAAGATCAGAGCCAAAAGGGTTGGGGGTAGGGCTGGAGTTGTGGCATTGAGATCCTGGAACAAGCTTGTGCCTTCCTTTGCAGCTTACCTGTGGTTTTCAAATGATAGTGCATTTTCTCTTTTTATGCCTTCATAGTCCAAGAGTCATTTAGAATAATTGTCACTTAAATTCTATCAAATGCCTGGCTCGGATCTGCTGACTAACTCCCTGATCCAAGCAAATGGAATGGAATCCCTTCAGACAACATAGGGCCAACTCCATGGCTTGCAAGCCATCTGAACTCCCTCCACAGCCCCTGACATCCATCACCAATTAATCTCCGTCTTTTCCACTGGGTGCATCTTACCATTGGATGACTCCCAGCTCAACATTCCAGGCAGCATCCACTTCTACTTGGAATGGATCTATTAAATGACCCACACTGGCCATCTCCACCTCTCACCACACAAGGAAAAAAGCCTGTATGTGTTCTGCACCAAAGCAGCTGTGCTTAGATATGTTCAGTCCACAGTTGGTTCAGTTTGCAGATATGGAACCAGGATATACAGAAGGCTGATGATATAAGTATAGTCCACCAAAATTTTCTCAATTAGAAATCAAAAGCATGCACAGCCATAGTTGTTACTGGTTGATGGGCCCATCATATTCCTCTCTTTCTCTCTATGTTCTGTTCATCTAATAAAAGCAAGGGCCATGGATGAAGTTGGAAATGCATGATGACATTCCTTTTTGTAATTAACCTCACCTGTGTGTGTCAGGGGACACCAGCAATCTGAATTATTTATATAATTTATCCTATTCCCATAATAACATTGTGTAATTATCTCAGTAGATGCCACAGCACTTGATGAAATTCAGCTACTATTTCTCATTTAATTGCTGGGTTTTGATTTTTTTTAACAATGAGCGTGATAAATGTTCTAAAAGGGAAATTAAAGCCAACATTCTCAACAGTGCTGTATTTGGTTTAAAGGCATAAGACCCTTAAAAAACTACACACAGCTAGGATGCTCCTCACAAGAAGAAGCTCTGACGAATAAACAAACCCATCAAAAGATAACGAGACTGTGCCGCTGCCCTGGCAGTAGAATGCTACTCCTGCATGGTGGATCCTTGCTCGAAGTCTCTTTAAGAAGGATGCGTCTCTGTTCTGGGTAGATGTACCGTGTGTTTAATTGCATGTATATCTACTAATAAAGAGAATGTGGTATGAAACACTAAACTGGAGGGTCCTCCCTTGTAAATTTTGGGTGCAATAGCACCAGTATACCACAAGGCATGGACACAGAAGACATCTTTTTCTCTCCTGTGAAATCTAAGCCCTACCTTTGGTTTATACTTCTCTTTTTTTTTTTTGATGTTAATCTAAGGCTTAAACATATTTGCTATGTAAATTAATTTTAGAAATAGACTTTGCGGTGAGTAGTTAGCATATATAATTCTGTATCTCTGAGCCTGGTGTTCTGTAAGAGTGAGAATTAATCTGTTCACACTTTTAGTAGCTACTAAAAATGATAGCTCTACAACCTACTGAAGACTTGCAAGCCAACCAACAGACTGACCCAAAGTATAAAAAAACTGTGGGAAAATAAGCTGGGCTCCCAATGTCTCACAGAGAAATGGCAACAACCCATATATAGTCTTTGAGGTTCTCGTTTGTGAGACATCTGTGTGGGCACTTTTAGAAGCAATCAAATGATGCCAGTTTTCAAAAAGACATTTAATGCATAAAGAGTCAAAATAATACCATTAAACCCCACTTCTGGCTGGGTAGTGGTGGCACAGGCCTTTAATCCCAGTACTTAGAAGGCAGAAGCAGGTGGATCTCTGTGAGTTCAAGGCCAGTCTGGTCTATAGAACGAGTTCTGGAATACCCAAAGCTACATGAAGAAACCCTGTCTTGAAAAACCAAACCAAAACAAAACAAAACAGACCCTTCTGGGGCTACGGAATTGACTCAGCAGTTAGGAGCGCCTACTCTTCTTGCAGGGATCCTGATTTCAGTTCCCAGCACTCACACAGAGGCTCACAACCACCTGTAACTCCAGCCTCAGGAATGTCCTCTTCTGACTTCTGTGAGCTCTGTACGCATGTGGTGCATATACATACATGCTAATACTCATACATGTACAAAAATATGTAAAATTTAAAAATTCTACCTCTGCTTGTATTCTTTCATAGTCTCTTTTTATTCCTAGTATTAATTGGTTTGTTCTTTTATCATGAGTCATGCCAGTGGTTTACCAATGTGGTTTACCTAGTTCATCTACCTATTCCCTTAGATTCTGCTTTCTTCTTCTTCTTCTTCTTCTTCTTCTTCTTCTTCTTCTTCTTCTTNTCTCCTTCTCCTTCTCCTTCTCCTTCTCCTTCTCCTTCTGCTTCTCCTCCTTCTCTTCCTCCTCCTCCTCTTCTTCCTCCTCTTCCTCCTTCTTCTCTTTTGAGAAATGGCCTCACTGGAACTCACTACATAACCCAGGTTAGTCTCCAACTCACAGAGATTCACCTGACTCCACTTCAGTTCTGGGATTAAAGGCATGAGCCACCACACTGAGCTTCACTTTATTCTTGATAGTTTTCACTTTTAACATTGTTTCCGGCTTATAGCTCTATTTTCTGACTTCTTAGGCTGTCATAGCAAAAGACCATTGACTGGGTAACTTCAACAATAGCAATTTACTTCCCACAGCTCTTTCTTGATGCTGAGAGTTCAGGATTGAGGTGTCAATTTGGTACCTGATGGGTGTGTTTTCTAGATTGTCCTGACCAGTGGGACACGAAAGGGACTATGAACCTGGAAGGGAGAGGAATGAAGAGGCAAAAGACACGAGAAATGGACAGCAAGTCTGTATTCTCATCAAGCTGCCAACTTTATTTTTTCCTCAGGAGCATTATATAGCAAAAAGGCTGGGGGGTGGGCGGGGGTAGGTTGCTGGAATGTCATTGATCTAACTGGAATGTCAGGTCTGGAGACTTCTCTAGCTGATAGGAAGAGATAAGGAAATGCTGAGGGTCTGTAAATGTTTACAGGGGGAAATGCTAATCACATCTGGTGCCTAGGATCCTCAGGTCGCAGGCAATCTTAACTCACAGGGAGATAAGGGTTATCCTTGGCCCAGAACTTACCCTACAGAGGCATCTGAATAGCTTACTTAATTTGTGACTAAGATGGCTATAACCAAATGCAGGTCTTTGCTCTCAGCACTAAATGGTTGCTTTCTCCCTGTATCTTTGTGCAGAAGGGAGAGGGGGAAATTAAGTTCTACGGTGCCTCCTATCAAAGGACACTAATGGCATCATTAGACCCCTCCTTCCATGTTCTCAGCCAACCTTACACACCTCCCAAAGACCCCATCTCCAAATAGCATTGCTCTTTGATGGCGTTTACGGCTTCAACACATGAATTTGGGGGGATACTATCACTTAATCTATAACACTTCTCAAATTCTCTAAGGAAAGACTTACATCAACTTTTCTTTCCTAATTAGTATAAGGACTTAGATCAATCTTTCTTTGTTAACTAATATCAAGACTGGAGATAATTAAATGTGATTTAAATATTATTTAGATATATAGACTACCCTTCACTTATTTTTAAGAAATTGTAATTTTTCAATTTGTATATCATTCCGCATCGTTTTTTTAAAACTCTAAAACAGCTTGCCTTCAATGAGCATCTCCCATCTACTAAACCTGGGCTCAGAACCAGAAAAATCAAAGTGTCCCCCAAAGAGAGTAGTTGCAAAGTAAACAGCAGAACAAATAGAGCTTTTGTTCCAATGAGGAGAGAGGCTCTTCAGAGTGATTGATGGCAAAGAAGGGAGCTTCCACTGCCCCTTGTGCAGTTAGATCCCCTGTGAAGCAATCCCCCAGTGTCAATATGCGGGGCAGGCTTTGTTTATACAACTCTCGTAGACAGTCTATGAAGACACTTGATAACATTTGATGCTCCAAATCTAGAAATAATTTTCTTATGGTTAAAAAAAAAAACAAAATGAGGTATAGGGAAGGAAAGGAGAGCACTGGTTGATGCGGCTCATGATCTCTGGAGAGAGAAATTTAAGACAGAGGCACATAAGGAAAGAAAGATATGTGCCTGGTGTTACTTTTTCCGCCAAGATTCTAACCTTACAGGTTTCTGCACTTAAAAATCTGACGAGAAGGGCCACTCCGATAATTCCTGAGAAAACCGTGAAAGGTGCATCTGAGATGCTTCTGCCTACCCTGTGGAGTTCATCTTTCAGTTCAGGTCTTTGTTGCTGTCTTTTTCTGCTTCCGGTTTCTGTGTGGCAGCCATTTTTTCAGTGTCTGCTGCTATCCTATTATGTATACATGGTTGACTTTCTTTGTCCAGGCCTTCAGGCTTCCGTGCATCATGGTTCCCTGCTTGTAGCATTACATGCTGCTTAGGTTTCTCCGTACCAATGTCCATCCTCAATGCTTTGGAGCAGCTGCTCACCCGTGTTTGCACTTCCTTCAATGTTGTAGGTATGTCACAAGCCTCTGGTGAGGGAAAGACACTTTGGTACTTTTTTGAAAGATCATCACTAAAAGTCAACAGTGCTGGCCTGTACTTCTCTCCCTGGCAGTCCCTTTTATTTGTTTGTTTGTTTTTACTTAGGAAATATGGGCTTTGTTATTAGCTACTTTTCACATCTCTAGGACAAGAACACCTGACGACAGCAGCTTGAGAGAAGGGTTTGCCCTAGCTCACAGTTTCAGGAGATTGGAACATCTTGGCCCAGGATGTCTGGAGCTTGCAGTAACAGGTATTCACATAAAAGGTAGCCAGGAAACAGAACTTGGACCAGAACCAGAAGCAAGTATCATTCAAGGTCTGCTCCCCCAGTGCCCCACTTCTGCTACGCCACAATCCCCAAAGTTCCACAAATTCCTCAACAGTACCACTGGATAGAAACAAAATGTTCAAACAACCAAGCCCGTGAGGAACATTTCATAGTCACGACAGACTTATATTTGCTAAAGTCTTACTTTAATTTCTTAACTTGTATTGCTAAATTTTCCCTTTCTATCACACATTACCTGTGTTGGATGGTTTGGACTCACATCTGTAATTCATTTCTCCACCCGCAGTTAGTATATAATGACTCGTCCAATGTACTAAAGATGTATTTAAAGTGCTTCCTTAATTTACTCGTCTAAATTTTACTAGTATCTAGTCTGGGCTAGGGGATGCGGTAAGGTAAGGGAGATGAGGCCCCACCAATGTCCCAGTGTGGAACTCATAGATGGAGAGAAAATTGATATGTCGGTCCATCAACTAATTATTTTACAATGTGATGAGTGCTTCCAAAGATTCCTCATGGGCGCAAGGCATGATTGGTCTTGGGAGACCAGACAAGGCTTTCTTTTTTTAAAATATGTTTTATGGTTTATTTAACTTTATTTTATGTGCATTGGTGTGAAGGTGTCAGATCCCCTGCAACTGGATCTTCAGACAGTTGTGAGCTGCCATGTGGGTGATGGGAATTGAACCTGGGTCTTCTGGAAGAGCAGTCAGTGCTCTCAACCACTGAGCAATCTCTCCAGCCCCCCCCCACAAGGCTTTCAACACATCACAATGGGCTAATTGTTAACCATAGGCCACTTCCTGATTATCAGTTATTAGTACAACAGGACCACCCTGAGACTGACATACAAATGTCAACAGATTCAGCTTTAGGGCATGTTTGGCCTGGGATGCAGACAATGATCCCAGAGCAAAAGAGGGAAGTAGAAGGAGGATATTCAGAAAAGGATATGTTTTCAGAGGTAGCTCCTGCTGTGAGTGGCAAGGGCTTGATCCCAGTCCCAGGGGAGACTTTGGAATGCATCTCAGAACTGTCTTCCTAGAAAACCAGAGCAAGGAGCATTTGTCATTGAATGTTACTCCCCATGAGTCAAAGGTGACCCCGCAGGCACTAATTCTCTGCTTTTCTGGCCAAACTCTATGTGGAATAGGTCCCAGCAGCAGTAGTTGCTTCCAAGATAGTAGATTGGGGTTGAATTCCCTTTAGCAGACGCAATATAGAAACCTACGAAGATAGTTGCCCCTGCTGGGAGGCAGCAGAGAAAACTCCCAAGCATAAATTCACACAGGGGTATGCTAATAATTGATTTAACAACGGACCCTTAGAGAGTTGTACTTGCCAATTCCCCTGGTGTAAATGCCCTCACCACTATGTCACTGAAAACACAGGACCGGGAAAATGTGCAAGCCGTCACTTCTCAGAGCTCACACATGCTCAGTTCCATAGGACAGGCTGACACTCTGATCTCTCTGGTGGTGGATTGGACCGACATATGGCTCGCTTTCACTAGTCTCCTGTATGCAGAAATCCTAGTTATATACTGGTACAATATGACCAGAGGAAACAAACTTAAGACATTCAGGAAGGTTTCCATGAGGTCTTACTCTAAAAATGAACATCAGCGTAGACCCTCTCTCCCTGGCACCGGCCTTCAGGCTTCCCGGAAGGTTCATTTCTTTTCAGTTCTTTAGGTCTTGCTTTAGCCTGTGTGTCTTGGGAAACATCCTTGCGGCTCTAGTCCCTGCTTTGTATTCTCAGCACTATGTCCTTGCAACAAAGAGACATAATTGAATGTTTACTTTCCATATTTTTTTCAGCAAGCTATAAGCTTCCCAAAGGCAGGGACAGACATGGTGTTTAATTTCATACTCATGGGCTAATTTGCTAGTTTGGTACATGAAACTTCCTCCCTTCTCCCTCTGTTTTGCTGAGTGATGCCAAATACAATAATACCTTCAAGCAGGACAGCTTAGGTCCACCCAAAGCAAAAGTTCATGGCCATGTTTTTAGCCATCAGTGATCTTAATACCTGCTTAGGGAGAGTAGAATAGCAATGAGTGATTGTCCTCTAATAGCTTTAGACAACAATTAAAAAGCAATGGCACAGCTTTCTGCAGTTAATTGTCAAGTGAATAGCCAGGATCATTGGAGTTCTGGGGATTTAAGAAAAAAACAAGAGCAGGGTTAACTCAGTGGGTAAAGTGCTTGCCTTACTAGCATTAGGACTCGAGAAAGCCAGGCATGGCAGTGCATGCTTCTAATCCCAATGCTGTGGAGAAAGGACAGGATGATACCTGGGGTTTGCTGGCCGGGCAGTCTACACAAATTGGTGAACTCCAGGTTTGGGGAAAGACCCTATCTCAAAGAATAAATTGGAGAGCAGCTGAGGAAGAGACCTGACCTCATGTGCCCATCCGCAGCACACCCAAGTGCCCACACTCATCCCCCCAAAACCTTAAAGGGCCAAGAACCACTACTGAACATGCCAAAGTGTAGGTGGTCACTGATGCTAGTAGTGCTTCCATGGCTTTAAAACACGGAGAGAAGAGTGCATTGAGAGAGAACTGGGCAAGAGTCTGATGATAATTCTAACATAACGGGCATAGAAACAAATGCTCACTGAACGCTGACCGTGCTGTTAACACTGTTCTAAGAACCCTATATAGATCCTGTTTCATTAATCCTCACAGCTTCCATAGGAAGTAAACAGTATTATCTATTCTTATTTCACAAGAAGCAGGCACAGCATAGTAAGAAATTGACCAAAGTCATCTGGTAAGATGTGCAAGATGAGGAAATAAATTATATTTAAATCTTGCTTTAAAATCAGGTTGTAGCAGCTTAGAGTCACGTTAGGAGACATGCCTCTGGCTATGCCTATAGCAGTGTTTCCAGGGAAACTTAGCTAGAGAGGGGCGATCCATCCTGAATGGGGAAGAACTATCACATGATCTGAGTCCCTAGACTGAGTGTAAAGGAGGAAACTCTAGCAGTCACTGCTCTCTGCTTACTGCCTATAATAGCAATATGACCAGACAGATGCCTCTCTCTCCCATCACCACGACTTATGCACAGTAATGGACTGCACCTTTAAACTGTGAGCTAAAACAAAGACCTTCCCTTCTTTAGGTTGCTTTTGACTGGTAATTTGTCGCAGCAACAGGAAAGTAACGAAATCAGTGTAGTTCAGCAGCTTCTCCAAGACCACTTGCTCAGCGGAGAAGCTGGCTTCTGAACACACGTCACTGGAAACATGCATGTCCCCATGCTTGCCTTTGTCTCTGCCCTTTATCCTGGTCCTTCCTTCCTTCAGTGATCCTTAGAGTAGTTCTGATGCAAGCATCACAAACTGTCTTGGGTTAGTCTGGTTACAACTGGAAGAAGGCAGAGTCACTGAGTCGCTGTAATTGATACGAGTAGAAATGAGCAGGAGTAGGACAAGACAATATCTGGCATTATGTCTAGAGAGAACTGTTGAGATCCTAGTAGTACTGCATTTGGGGGTGAGGGCAAGTGAGGTGAAAATCCCCAAGAACCAGCCTGTGGCCCTCATGAGGGTACCCGGGGTTTCCTCTCTATCCAGAGGTCACTTTTCATCATCATTTACTGGGGAGATGTCAGAGAGCTGCCTTATTTTTGTGAGCTCTTTGGCCATCTGCTTTTTTGAAACCAAAGCTGCTCACTCACAGGGTGAGCATTCAGAGGATCTCACTGCAGCCCAGTCCCGTGGAAGACATGGAATTACAAAACAGAGGCACCGCTGTTCTAGAACCGACTCCTACCAGTTCTAAGTGTAGATTGCTAAATAGGCAGAGATTCTGTGAGGCAGTCATCCACTAGAGCTATTGTATTAAATAACAACTTATGTAAAGCTGTCATTTAAAAAGGTTACTGAAATCAGAGGTAGCTAATATTTAAAACCCATTAGTCCTTAATCTTTACTTGATTAGATATGCTCTTAAGTTTATTTGCTTTATATTTTGTCTTTTCAGTGGGAGTGTAATTAATGGTGAGCTACTTCATATACACCTACACCTTGGTGGCAATTTTTTAACCCATGGAAAATGGCAAATACTACAATCAGAGCTTGATTTAGTATTTAGTAGTTTAATAGGCTTTGGAAAGTAACGACAGTTTGAGGAAATAGCTCAGTGGTAAAGCACTTGCTCAGCGTGTGGAAGGCCTTGGGTTCAATCCCCAGGACTGTCAAAAACAGAAACGGCAAAGAAGAAAATGTGAATAATGCAAATTAATCTTTAAATGCTGTCTTGCTAAGCGATGAAGCTGAAAGAGATCAGTTTATTAATAGAACTTGCTTGAGAGTAAGAAGTAGCTTTACTGTAGATCAGATATAAATCACATAACGCACTGAACTGCAGCAAGTTTCCTGTGTAAGGAGGAATTGGATTGGAATGCAGCTCAATTTGTCAAATCATGGTTGGATGGTGCCCATGGGTTGGCTACAGATCAAAGAGTTTGGCAAAAATCAACCAACGCATCCTCTGAGAACAAATCAACTACCGCAGACTCGACCGGAGTGTTGTGTGTTGTGTTTGTATTTGTAAATTGTCATACACACATTTTCCATGCCAGTAAATTTTATCACAAACTTATGTATATACATATAGGACCCTTTGGCTCCCAGAAAGTCAGTCATTCAACATTTACTAGTGCATCATTGCCTGTGATCATGATCCTGAGGACTACCAAAATCTATTTGGGGGTGAAGGGAGGAAGTAACATACATAAGAAAATAGATTCTTTTTTTTGTAAAACATTGTTTAATGTGTGGAAAGATTACAAAAATGTTGGGTAGGTAGTAGACCCAGGCCAGAATCTTCAAGGTGTAGGTGCATTCTCAAGGGATCACTAAGAAAGGCTCTGAATTTGACTGGATTTTAAGCTATATAGTCAGTTGTGGGTCAGCCTGAATATCAAAAATAATTAGATAGATGGATGAATAGACAGACAGATATAGATAGATGATAGATAGATGATAGATAGATAGATAGATAGATAGATAG
>LOEQ01004651.1:10167-21047 GCA_001685075.1 Bramus lutescens | reverse complement strand
ATAGATAGATAGATAGATAGATAGATAGATAGATAGATACACAGACAGATAGATGAATACATGCATGCATACATACACACATATATACATAGAGATATAGATATATATGTAGGTGTACACATATACATATCTCATATATGAATGGAAGTGTTTTATAATTGAGGATTTTTATATGTCTATAACTTGTGGAACTGTTGACCAAGAAATAACAAGGCTCTGAAAGAATCTACAATGATGATGATATATCTGTTTTTTAAGTGTGCTACAAAAAAAGATCTTTCTTATGTCACATTGACTTTTGCCCATCTTCAAACAAGTCAGTCATATTTTCTGAGAAATGTCTTATCACTTCCCCCATTTTGTGGTTGCTATCCTGAGCAAAGAACACCCTTTTGATTAGTGGTGATTGATCTCCCAGGAACATTACTCATTTCCACAGAACAGCTGGGCCACACAGGAATGCTAAAACACCCTGCTTTGATTTAAAAGAAATCAGCTTTGAGCATCCATCAGTGACTCAAAGTTTATAAGCCAACCACCAGAGCTTGAAGGGCTTAGATGAGAGATACTGTTAAATAATCTACCCCCTTGGCTTAATGGAGACCTCAAAATAGAACCTAAGTCTCTCAGGTCCTATTGAAGCATCACTATTTTAATGAAGGGCCAATTTTGAAGGCAGAGAAAGGAAAGGGGAACAGGAGGAGAGGAAAGTTAAGCTCATCTTCTTAGCTAGATGAGATACCAGGAGAGAAAGAGAAATAAAGAATGAAGGGGTTCTTAGTCCTCTTGAACTCCTGAGATCTCACTGTTACCATGGAAGGTATATCTGTGGTTTATAATTTCAAAGATATTAGCTTTTATTAAAGTATTGTCTTTCATCATATCACCTTTAATATTGGAAAATAAAAATTACTAGAGGAACTCGGGTCCCATGACAAATTTAACAGAGATAATTAAATTCAACCTAATTCAGTCCCAAGGATCTCTATTCAGCCTCAAATCATTGCAATTATGAAGGCACTTTTGAACAGAGTTCAGAGACTAAGCGATGCTGTGGTTTGGCTTTTCCATGGCTTCCATTAACACAGGGTTCACAGGGCTACAGATAAGGCAATTGACAGAGTCAGGAAGATTTATACAGGCTGAACCAGATTTCTGTTCTGTCTAAGCCAAAGACTGCCCCATCAAGCCCCTTGGCATTGTCTGCAATGAGTTTCTCTGAAAGTAGAAGGGATTGTTACAAAGTATAACAATGTATGTTTTAGTGAGTTTTCTATAGCTATTACAAAACACCATGGCCAAGGCAACTTATAAAAATGAGTGTTAAATGGACTTTTGGTCTCAGAAGGTTAAGAGTCCATAATGGTGGAGCAAAGTCATGACTATCAGACCAGCTGAGAGCTCACATCTTTATCCACAAGCACAGGTAGAGAGCCAATTGGGAATGGCATGAGGTTTTGAAACTTCAGAGCTCACCCCCAGTACCCTCCTCCTCCAACAAGACCATGCCTCCTAATTCTTCTGAAATAGTTTCACTAACCAGGAGCCAAGTATCCAAACATAGAAATCTATGGGGCCATTCTCATTTAAACTGTGCATTAGTTACTTTATTTCTTACTAGAACAGAATACCTCTCAGACACAAGTTCAGGGAGGAAGCATTTATATTGGTTTGTGGTTTAAAGAGGGGATAGGATAAGGAGCTCAAACTGGAAGTGAGATCAAGTTATATAATACTCAGAACCTACCTCTCAGTGGCCCAATTAATCCAGTGAGGCTCCACTTCCTAAAGGTTCCACTATCTCCCAAAAGAGTGCCATTAAGAGGAGAACATGTGTTCAAACACCTGAACTTGTGGAGGACATTTCACGTTCAAGCCATGACATATGCTAGGTAAATGAGAGATTTGCCTCGCATTTGAGGTGATTTGCAGGTTGAAAGAATGCTGAACTCCTAGAGTTCCTCCGTGTGTTTGATGGTGGAACCCCAAGTGGTAGACATCAACTGATGGCCAATGAAGACTTGTCTGTGCTGCCCCTTCCCATCACCCGAGGAAAACCCTGATTATTTGGCATCCACATTTGGTGGCAAAATAGGAAAACAGTTCATAAACCTAAATTCTCTCGGTCTTAGTCGGGTTTCTATTGCTGTGAGAAAACAGTGTGACAGAAAAGAAACTTGGAGAAGAAAGGGTTTGTTCCAGCTTACAAAGCTCAAGTCACAATCTGTCATCAAAAGAAATCAGAGCAGGAACTCAAGACAGGGACTTGGAGGCAGTGGCTGACATAGAGACCTTGGAGGCATATTGTTTGCTGGCTCATTCCTCGTAGTCTACTTAACCAACTTTCTTATAGCACCCACGATCAGCAGTCTAGGGGTGGCACCATCCACAGTGAGCTAAACTTTCCAATCATCAGTCAAAAATATTCACCACAGGATTTCCCGTAGGCCAATCTGATGAGGACATTTTCTCAATTGATGTTCCCTCGACCAAGACAACTCTAGTTTATATCAAGTTGATATAATACTAGCCAGCATACTATCAAAAAACACACTTTGAAGAAATTCATGTTAGTGTGTGAATGGCAGCTACAAGAATGTGAAGCAAAGGCATGAAGCAATATGATAATTGGCTCAAGAAAAAAAAAAAACAAGGTTTCCTCACTAACCTCATGCCATCTGGCCCAAGAAGTTCATTATTCTGTGGTTTCAGAGGCCAGCCAAAGGTGACACAGTCGGCCCAATAAACTTAATATGATTTAGTGACTGAGAAACATTTTTCTCGTGATGTCCCAATTAATGCTATTGGCATCCATGCAGGAAGTCAAGGCTGATGATAGCTCTCCTCCTCAAGCACATAATTCAGTCGCTATGTTCTTCATTCTTCCCTCTGAATGTCTCATAGAGCTAGTCCTCTCTTGTCATCCCTCAGAAGCTGGAGTAATTGCCTTGGCCATTTTCCTTGCTAGACTTTTTTGTAGGCAGCTTGTCTCCTTGTTTCCTGTGCTCTGCCATTGTTGTAAGAAAGCCACTTGTTTGCTTATTTGTTTCCTGGCTGCCCAGACTCCCGGAATGACCACACAGAAACTATATTATTTGCAATACTATTTGGCCAATAGCTTAAGTGTATTTCTGGCTAACTCTTATATCCTAAACTAATCCATCTCCATTAATCTGTGTATCGCCACGTGGCTGTGGCTTACCAGCAAAGTTTCAGCATGTCTGTCTCTGGTGGCAGCTCCATGGCTTCTCCTGACTCCGCCTTCTAGGTCCCAGCATTCAGTTTAGGTTTCCCCACCTAGCTCTGCTCTACCCTATCACAGTTCCAAAACAGCTTCTTTATTAAACAATGGTATTCACAGCATACAGAGGGGAATCCCACATCACCTCCCCTTTTCTGTCTAAATAAAAATGAAGGCTTTAATTTTAACATAGTAAGATTATATATAACAGAACAGGGATCAAGCAAGAATAATGGCTACAATATTTATATGTATTTTATCATTTATCATATCTAAGGAAAGTTATAATTATAACTATCTATTTTCAACTCCATCAAAGACTCCAGAAGGATATAATATTACCTAAGTAAANGTACATTGTAAGCAACTTCCAAAACTCTAGAATTGACAGAGACATCTTGCTGCCTGGACAGTCTATATTGGCAGTTTGTCAGTAACTTTTCTGGCAGACTCTTTACCATCTCACCTTTAGGCAAGTTCAGCAGTCATTTCTCTGTGGGTCCTACATGTCCAGTTCATATAGCATAGCAACAAGCAGTCCAGGCAAGAGCAATTTCTTGCCCAAATGGCTAACAAATTCCATGAGGAACCTCTTCAATGCCCATCTTCCTCTTGAAGTAAGTGGTGCTGCCAGGAGCAGGTGTGTCTCAGTCTCATGAAAATTACTAAGTTATTAAAACATTTTAAATGCCATATTCTAAAGGTCTCTGAAAAATTTGAAGAATACCTATCTAACTGAAATATATCTCTACATATATAGAAAACCTAACTAACATGACTAGAAGTTTGACTATTATAGATGATTATCTATTAACCTATATTTCTTATATACATTACATTTTTAAATGAGCTGCACAAACACAATACATTAATCAAGAGCAGAAATATATATACACAGTATAACAAAATTAACCTTAAGTTTGTATCAATAAACCAAGATCCATACCAGTGTAAATCTCTATAGCATATCCCTCTTTAAATGTAAACAAACATTTATAGACAATATTTGGGAATATGGGCATTGTTCTCTCCAAACTGCTTCCTACTTTATGTTGGGCAAAGTATTTTTGGGGGTGTTCACGGTGACCTTCTCTCTCCAAGCCTACATACATTTATCTAACATTGTGACTCGTTTAGAGTTCTTTTATGTCAGAATCTGTCCTATTGTGAATCTGCAATTCTTTTCTGCCCAGGAGGTTTTCTCCTTAAAAACCTATGTAGTAGCATCATTGCTAGAATTAATATGGCCCTGCCTGCTTACTCTGCCCAGTCCAACAAGGCAGAAGTTCATTTACTGCCTCTGAGACTGCCAGGTGGGAACCATCCTCACCACCTCAACTCTGATAACTGGTTGGCCCATGCTGCCACCAAGTAACTTGCAGCAAGCTGCCCACAAATCCCATTCAAGTGCTTGGCCTCCTGAAAGAGCCAGAGTTTGCCCTGGCAGCACAACCCAGAAGTCACCATTTCAAAACTGTGCAATTTTTGCTGCTACTACTGAGGCAGGAAATCTTCTCTTAAAGGAATTGTGCCTCTGCTTGCTTCTAGCAAACAAAGCCCACCTGAGAAAATGCTTAACTTTGTTTTGGGGTTTATGTGTCTAGAATTCCTTTTTAAGCTTTCTCAGGTTTTACATGGATTTAGTTGACCACGTTAGCACACCAGTTTGTTGTATAAGGCCACTTGTTTGTTTCCAAAGCAGCTTCTTTATAACCCATTTCTAGTAATCTGTGTATCACCACATGGCTGCGGCTTACCTGGTAAAGTTCTGGCATGTCTGTCTCTGGCAGCAGCTCCATGGCTTCTTCTCATTCTGCCTCCTTGCATGGAGTTGCCGCCAGAGACAGACATGCCGAAACTTTGCCAATAAGCTACCACCACATGGCAATACACAGATTAATGGATACGGGTTAAATTGATATGTAAGAGTTAGCCAATAAGAAGCTAGAGCTAATAGGCCAAGCAGTGATTTNNCCAAGCAGTGATTTAATTAATACAGTTTCTGTGTGGTTATTTTGGGAGTCTGGACAGCCAGGAAATGAACAAGCAGCCTTCCTACAACATGTCATGGCCTCTGCTCTTCTTGTCTTGCTTTGACCAATACTAAAATGTCAGATCCCAGAACTAGCTGGGAGTCTAAGTGATACCCATGGTGCCCTTGGTTGATGTCTTTTCTACCTGATGACAGGCAGAAAAGGTCTTCCAATCATTTCTCAAGACCTACTTCCCTTCATGAAAATGAAGGTTTAAAAGTGGGGAGAAATGCATCCATCCTCCCAACTGAGCATGTCTATCTTTTCTTACTTTATCCATCACAGGATCCTTCCCTCATTTATCTTGGGATTTAGAATGTGTACGTTCCTGGTTAAAGTTTGTTAACTAGAATAATTCTCTCTCTGTCTCTCTCTGTCTCTGTCTCTGTCTCTCTCTCTCACACACACACACACATACACGCACATGAGATTAGACTAATGGTTAAAATTAAGTTGCTCAGAAGGCAGGAACCATCCATCATTCCTATCACTCCTTCCTATCTAGCTTATTCCTTATTCAAGAGTGCCTCAGCTAGATAAGCAATTCTAAGGTGTCTATTTTCCCTTTTACTCTAGAATGCTCTGCTATGGGGAGATGGAAGGAAGTTATTAAAAACAGCTAAATAACAGTGAAAGACTATAAGTCCCTCAGGAGTTTTAAAGTCGGGGTGTGTGTGTGTGTGTGATGTTTGTGTGCATGTGCACACATGCATGTACATGTGTGTACATTCATACATTCATAGCAGTGTGAATGTGTATGCACGCATGTGTTGTGTGTACATGTGTTCCAATATACATGTGTGCATGTGTGTGTTGGAACACTTCATCTGAAGCCTGGACATATGTGAAAAAACAGAAATCCTTTTGTGTCCCCTGATTTTTGAACCACACAGGCCCCTTGGTGATAGGTGTTGTACCTAGACTGGGAGGATGTTTTGATGGGGAAAATACCAGGCTGATTAGTTGAAACAAAACATTTTCCAATTAACAGAAATAGAGGCTGGAGCTGGAATGTGAGCTGTTCTGTGACAGCGTTGCCAGGCAGCCTGTGTAAAATTAATGAGAGGTGGAGAAATGAGGAACTGTTAAACACCTCCCTTCCCTGGCTTCGCAGGGCTGGAGAGGATAAATATATACTATGAGGTGGAAATCACCCCATGTCTTTGCATGGGTTTGCATTGTCTTCTTGGGTCCATTTGTTTTCACTAATGTTATATGCACTAAAGTGAGTCCGTAGTAAAATAGAGAAAGGTAACTGTGTGACGGAAAAGAATAGCCATCAAAACTAAATCTTCTGGGTGTGCAAACCAAGAGACTGCAGTGAGAGCCCAGCAAGCGAGGGATACCTGGAGTGATGGCAAATCTTCATTGCCAATCTGACTAGCTTTAGCATCACCTAAAGAAACCCATCTCTAGGTTTACATAGGAGGATGTTTCCAGAAAAGCTTAACTGCAAGTGGGAGACACCTGCTGAATATGGGCTGAGTGAAAAGGAGGTAGTAACTGAAGCCTAGTTCCCATGTTCCTGCTCCCTGCTGTGGACGCAGCATGACTCCCTGCCTCACACTCCCCTACCTCCTTGAACTGCAAGCCAGTGTAAGCCAAATGCCTCCTCCTTAATCACAGCAATGCGAAAGTCACCAATACAGCTGGTATTGCTAAAACAGATCGACTATATGTCATCTGACTGAAAAAGCAAACCATACTCACACAGAGCCGAAACTCTAGAAGGGAGAACAAGGTAGTTGCAGCCCAAATGCAGTTCTAGTCAAGCAAGACTTCCCTTGGTTCCAGAGAACTTGGATTTCTACAAAATTCTAGCCACCCTAAGTCTTGGTTGCTTCCTGTAGGATGTGGTGTGGCATGTGGAGGTTAGAGGTGGAGGGAACCAGTAGAGAGGCAGAGTCCTTAGAAATGCTGGGAGCAACAGCCCGAGGAAAGGAAGAGGAGGAAGCAGGCGAGACTTTCCAAGCGCCATGTTAGAGATTCACCAAGATAGAGCTGGTGATGGCAACAAGTGACTCCACACACCTCACTGAGACTTGAAGGCACCCACTGAATTACACTTACAAGTGTCTAAATGTGGGTGTATATGCATGGTGTGTCTATGTATAGCATGCATATGAATGTACATAATGTATAAAGCGCATGCAGGTACATAGTGTATGCAAAGATACCCACATTCAGTGAATCCAAAGTTAGCTCAGTTTTCTATTGCTCTGCATCGGCGGGGTCAGTCACCTGTTCTGTCTCCTGCCATTTTTGATGCTGAAAGTGGCCGTCAGAAATCCGTGCTCTGAAGGATGCCCAGGCCAAATCTTCTCTGGGGGGAGGGGGAGAAAAAAAGGACTGTCATTGATGCTAAGTGTCCCCAGACTTAGCAATGAAGTAAGCTAGGCTTCCTACTCTTTCCTGACTGGTGCAAGTCAGAACCAAAGAACGCAGTGACTCAAGGTACCACTCTGATTGACCATAGAGTTGTTTTTTTATGACTAGTGTGTTGGTGATTCTCTGTCCTGCAATAAGAGATGCTGCTATAGAATCTCTGGGGTATCTCACAGTGGGGGGAGGGGTATCTGTAAATGTTATCTACAAGGACCCAAGAAAGAAAGACACACAGCAGGAAAGAGAACTCTTTCTCCCAAGGAAATTGTTGCTTCCCTCTTCTGGAGATGGTGAACTCTGTAATGAATTATGCTTCCTGTTCTAGTTGCTTTCCGTTGTTGCAACAGGCACCATGACCAAAGGCAACTTAGGGGGAAGGGAGTTTGTTTAAGTTTACAGGTTATAGTCTGTCATGGGGGGAATTCACGGCAGGAACTAAAACAGGAACTTAGAGGCAGGCATTACCTCTGACCTCAGAGCATATTTAATAGCTAACACAGTACAATAGCAACTATAGAGGAATCCTGCTTCACTGGCTCTTTCTGGTTTATGCTTAGCTAGCTTTTTTGTACAGCCCAGGACCATCTGCCCGGGAATGGTGCAGCCTGCTGTGGACTGGACCCTCCAACATCAATTAGTAAAGACAATCCACTACAAACATGACCACAGGTTAATGTGATCTGGGCAATTCCTCAGCTGAGATTTCCTCTCACGTGTGGCTCTGGGCTATGTCATGTTGACAGTTACATCTCACTAGGACACTTCCCCCTTCCTAAAAGAGCCAGTGTGAGTACCTATGGACTCATTCGTGTTCCTTCTTCTCCTCCTCCTCTCTTTCTTTTCCTTCTCTTCCTCCTCCTCCTTTTTATAGGTTAATTATTTGACATTTATTTATTTATGTTATGTACATTGGTATTTTGCCTTCATATATGTCTGTGTAAGGAAATCGGATCCTCTGGAACAGGAGTTACAGACAGGTGTGAGCGGTCATATTGGTTCTGGAAATTGAATCTGGGGCCTCTGGTGCTCTTAACCACTGAACAATCTCTCCAACCACCTCCCTCCTTTTTTGAAACAGGGTCTTACGGTGTAGCTCTGGCCATCCCGAAACTCACTGTGTAGACCAGGCTGGCCATGGACTCACAGAGACCAGCTCCTAAGTGCTGAGCTTACAGGTGTACATCCATGCGGTAGGTTTATTTAACATCTTTAAAGACGGGGAAAACGGCATGGGCATGCTATGTGTAGTAGAGGCATAAACAATGAATGCAGGGATGCTTTGTGTACACCCAGAAGCCTGTACTAATCTGAAAGACATAGGCTGGACTTGAGGTGTGGAAAGTTGTGAGTGGACAACTCGAATTGAAGTGCTGGCTCTGTAACCTTGGCTGTTACTGTTTTTTAATTTTATTTATTCTATGTGTCTTTTACATCATGTTATCTTGATCCCATTCATTTACCCATTCATTTGCCTTAGCTTTCTGCCCCTGCACACCCTCCAAGTAAAACAAAATTTAAGAGAAAAATAAATAAATAAAATAAAAAGGGAAAAACTCAAAAATCTCGTCATGGACGTTGCAGTGTGACACCAGGAGTCATGCTGTGTACCCCTTTGTCCATATGTCTTTACCTGCCAGTGTTCCTCACAAAGAGTCATTGGTCTGGCTCAAGGTCTCTGGTTTCTCCTCTTGGGCTCCTCCTTGATATTCTGTTGACGTCCTGTGTTGCAGAGAGCCTGCAGCTTTGGGTCTGCCGGTCAGGTCCCTCCACCTGCTCTAGCAAAGCAAGGTTGGGTGGATGATGGGGCGGAGCCAAGTCATATCCTTGGGTCCGGGCCTGGGCAACTGTGCTCTCATCCAGGGGGTATCTCTGCTGTCTGCCCAAAGTGCAGGGCAAGCTTTCCCGTGTGTTCCTACTGATCAAGGGTTCAACTCCCTCACCATCTCAGTCTGCTCCCTTCCTCCCTTGTCTCCTCAGACACGCCTCTGCCCACAGGACTGGAGCCATTCTGTCTCTCTCTCCCATGAACCACCACACATACCTCCGCTCGCACCAATGGTGCCCATCTGGCTGGTGCAGCAAGGTACCAGGTGGGTCCGTGTTTTCCCCCCGGAGTGCAGAGTGGACAGCCCCAGACCTGCTTGTAGGTTTCCTCGTCCTACTTAGGTTGCCCTGGTGGTGTGCTGGCTGAGGCTTCCTCATCAAAAAGAGATCACCCTAGTGACCAACCACCCAGTGCCATGGCAGGCTCCTGGTTGGTGCTTTTGGTTGCGTGGTACGGGGTGGGAGGTTTCTTTGGAATCTAATTGGGGGCCAGATTAGGGTGCCTGTGGCTGGCTGAGTCCCGCCCACTCATTTGTGTTTCGTTTATCCACTCTTCTTACCCCTTAATTTCACGTCTTTTTGAACAGTTTCTTTGTCCTGATTTGACTACTTCTTTTGAGAGATCCATGCATTTGCATTTCTCTTAATCACTTCAAACCTACTTGAATAATAATGTCAGAGTATTCTGTACTCTTCAGAAAAGGAAAAAAATTTGATTTCCAATTAACGTCTCCTGCAGGAAACTGCTGTCCGCTGAGTCCAAACCTGAGGGATGCATTAGTCAGTTGTGTGTGATGAGCGTGTCCAACTCCTGAGAAGGGCAACTTGCGGAAGAACGGGTGCAATTTGGCTCGTGACTGCATAGGTTTTGGTCCACGGTCAGGAAGCCCCCTTACTTCTAGACCCACAGCAAAGCAGAGCATCAGATAGTGAGAGTACTGCTGACATATGCACCTGTGAGTATCACCTCAATTTGAAATCACAACAGATACTGTGTTAGATACGACTGTCTTTTTCTCACCTGTGTGTGTATGTCCATATCTGTGAGTCTCTCTCTGCATGTATCTGTGCCACTAAGTGTGTGTGTGTGTGTGTGTGTGTGTGTGTGTGTGCGCACGCATGCATGTGTGCGCATAAAATCCACCAGGCTCTTACGAGGTCCTGGAGTATAAAGGCACTGTATTCCTGCTGAGCCACTCAGAGTCACACAATTACAGTAATTACCAAGGCCAGCTCCAATGCAAAGCAGCGGGGTTAGATGTCTTTCAATTGAGCAGACAAAGGCACCTGAGCCACTGTAGGATGCGCTTCTTATTATGGGCTTATTCTTTCCCTGCCTTGGCCTTGGAATGAGAAGAGATTAATTCTTTATAATGAAAAGACAGGCAGCTGCTAGA